>ML435961.1:25025-50556 GCA_005239525.1 Nicotiana knightiana | reverse complement strand
GATGGTTAGGAATCGTGCTAATGATAGTGGTGACCAGATCCCAGCAGGACCAGCCCGAGGTCGAGGCCGTGGTCGCGGCCATGGCAGAGGGAGGGGTGCAGCCCACACAGCAGCCGGGGCAGCACCTGTGGACCCTCCCATTACTCAGGAGCAGGTCCCCGCAGCTGAGATTCCAGCTGGGCAGACTCAGGCACCAGCAGTGCCCATTGTGATTTCGGGTCTTCAGGAGACCCTAGCCCAGATTTTGACGGTGTGCACCAGCTTGGCACATGCCGTCGCTATGTCCACTACTGCTACTACTTCTCAGGTCGGGGGAGGCATCCAGACTCCAGCTACCCGGACACCTGAGCAGGTCACCCAGGGACTTCAGACACCTGGGGCAGCCCCAGTGCAGCAGATTGCTCCGGTACAGGATTATGTTGTCCCAGCTTTAGCTGATGATGAGCAGCGTAGGTTGGAGAGGTTCAGCAGACTCCAGACTTCGACTTTTAGGGGTACAGAGGGCGAGGATGCCCAGGTCTTCCTGGACAAGTGTTAAAGGATACTATGTACCGCAGGGATACTAAAGGCCAGCTGGGTTCCATTCACTACATTCCAGTTTTCAGGAGCTGCACTTGCTTGGTGGGAGGCCTATGAGAGGCGTAGACCCGCTGATGCAGCTCCCTTACATGGCACTGGTTCTCCATTCTCTTTCTGGAGAAGTATATACACCATTCTCTCAAAGAGGAGCTGCGCAGAGAGTTCGAGCAGTTGCGTCAGGGAGACATGACCGTGACGCAGTATGAGATGAGGTTCTCTAAGTTAGTCTGTCATGCCATCTGGCTAGTTCCCACAGACAGGGAGATGATTCGAAGATTTGTTGATGGTCTTGCTTACCAGCTACGGGTTTTTCTAACCAGGGAGAGGGTATCCGGTGCTTCTTTTGAGGAGGTAGTTGACATAGCCAGGGAGATTGGGTCAGAGTGCCGCCAGGAGTGTGTTGAGAGAGAGGCCAAGAGGCCTCGAGGTTCTGGTAATTATAGTGGTGATCACTCAGGAGGTCAGTCTCGACACAGCAAAGGCAGACCATTTAGGCCTCCTCCGCCAGCTCGTCCAACTTATAGTGGTGCTTCATCAGTACACGGTCCTCGTAACTCTCATCCGGACCGTTCCTCATTCAGTGCACTTCCATCCCGGAGCTCATCTCGGCCACCATCAGTTCAGGGTTCCTCAGCACATGGTTCTTCTAGCAACTACCCTGGTCCTAAGGGTTCCCTTCAGTCCCCATCGCCAATTGTTGGTAGAGGTTATTTTGGGTGTGGGGATTCGGGTAACATCAAGAGGTATTGTCCCCACCTTTCTGGTAGTTCATTTCAGCACAGGAACCAGGCTCCAGCTTCAGCACCAGTTTCTACACCACCCGCTCAGGCAACCAAGGGTGGAGGTCAGTCAGTCAGAGGCCGCTCCAGAGGGGGAGGTCGGTCAGGTGGAGTACATGCCCGTTTCTATGCACTTCCGGGAAGACCAGATGCCATAGCTTCAGATGCAGTTATTACAGGTATTATCTCAGTCTGTCACCGGGATACTGCGGTATTATTTGATCCTGTTCTACGTATTCATATGTTTCTTCATACTTTGCACATTTCTTGGATACACCCCGTGAGTCCTTGTTTTCAGTTGTTCATGTATCGACTCCGGTGGGGGATACTGTTGTGGTAGACCGGGTGTACCGGTCTTGTATTATATCTATTGGGGGTCGGGAGACCCGGGCAGATCTATTATTACTTAGCATGGTTGACTTCGATGTGATTTTAGGCATGGATTGGCTATCTCCATATCATGCGTTTCTCGACTATCACGCCAAGACCGTGACCTTAGCGACTCCCGGATTGCTGAGGATTGAGTGGAGAGGTTCGGTGGAGTACGTGCCTAGCCGGGTGATTTCCTTTCTGAAGGCTCATCGTATGATTGGGAAGGGGTGTGAGTCTTATCTGGCCTTTGTGAGGGATGTTAGTAGTGAGACTCCTTCCATCGATTTTGTTCCTGTGGTCGGTGAGTTCCCAGACGTTTTCCTAGCAAACCTGCCAGGCATGCCACCTGACAGGGACATTGATTTTGGTATTGACTTATTGCCTGAGACCCAGCCTATCTCTATTCATCCTTACCACATGGCCCCAACAGAACTGAAGGAACAACTTCAGGAACTCTTAGATAAGGGGTTCATTCGGCCTAGTGTGTTGCCTTGGGGTGCACCAGTGTTGTTCGTAAAGAAGAAGGATGGATCGATGCGTATGTGCATTGACTATAGGCAGTTGAACAAGGTTACGGTGAAGAACCGGTATCCTTTGCCCCGTATTGATGACTTGTTCGATCAGCTTCAGGGAGCTAGGGTGTTCTCCAAGATCAACTTGAGGTCTGGGTACCATCAGCTGAAGATTCAGGATTCTAATATTTCGAAGACTGCTTTTAGGACCAGATATGGCCACTATGGGTTTCTGGTTATGTCTTTTGGGATGACCAATTCCCTAGTCACGTTCATGCATTTGATGAACATCGTGTTTCAGCCTAACCTTGATTCATTCGTTATTGTGTTCATTGATGAAATCCCGGTGTACTCTCGTAGCCAGGAGGAGCACACTCAGAAATTGAGGGTTGTGCTGCAGAGATTGAGGGAGGAGAAGCTTTATGGAAAGTTCTCCAAATGTGAGTTTTGGCTTGGTTCGGTAGCTTTCTTGGGTCACATAGTGTCTAGTGAGGGTATTCAAGTGGACCCGAAGAATATAGAGGCGGTGCAGAGTTGGCCCTAGACCGTCATCAGCTACGGAGATTAGGAGTTTCTTGGGTTTGGCGGGTTATTACCGTTGCTTTGTGGAGGGATTTTCTTCTATTGCTTCACCTTTGACCAGATTGACCCAGAAGGATGCTCCATTCATATGGTCCGATGAGTGCGAGGAGAACTTTCAGAAGCTCAAGTCAGCATTGACTACAGCTCCAGTATTGGTATTTCCTACAGGTTCGGGTTCTTACATAGTCTATTGTGATGCTTCTAGAGTTGGATTGGGAGAGATTTTGATGCAGGACAGTAGGGTGATTGCCTACGCGTCCAGACAGTTGAAGGTACACGAGAAGAATTATCCAGTGCACGATCTTGAGTTAGCCGCCATCATTCATGCCTTAAAGATTTGGTGGCATTACTTGTATGGGGTGCAGTGTGAGATCTTCACTGATCATCGTAGCTTGCAGTATCTGCTAAGGCAGAAGGACTTGAATTTGCGTCATAGGAGATGGTTAGAGCTTCTTGAAGACTATGACTTAACTAGTTAATATCACCCGGGAAAGGCCAATGTAGTGGTCGATGCCTTGAGTCGCAGAGCCGAGAGTTTGGGGAGCCTAGCTTACCTTTCAGTAGCAGAGCGACCATTAGCACTTGATGTTCAGGCCTTAGCGGGACAGTTGGTGAGATTGTATTTGTCAGACCCTCCGCGGGTGGTAGCTAGCATGGCTTCCCGGTCTTCTTTATTTGATCAGATTAAGGCACGACAGTATTATGACCGCCACTTGTTAGTTCTTCAGGATAGAGTTCATCGAGATGATTCCCGGGATGTGACTATTGGTGATGATGGAGTTATGAGGATGCAGGTCCGTATTTTCCTACCCAATGTGGATGGTATTCGAGAGTTGATATTAGTAGAGGCTCACAGTTCGCGGTATTCTATTCATCCGGGTGCGGCGAAGATGTACCAGGATCTGAGACAGTAGTATTGGTTGAGGTGGATGAAGAGAGACATTGTGGAGTACGTAGCACAGTGTCTCAATAGCACAGTGTCTCAACTGCCAGCAAGTCAAGTATGAGCACCAGAGACCAGGTGGATTACTTCAGAGGTTGGATATTCCAGAGTGGAAGTGGGAGCGGATCACCATGGACTGCGTAGTTGGGCTTCCACGGACTTCGAAGAGTTTTGATACTATTTGGGTCATTGTAGATAGATTGACCAAGTCCGCGCACTTCATTCCTGTCAGCACTTCTTATACTTCAGAGTGGTTAGCTGGTATTTACATTAAGGAGATTGTCCGATTGCATGGAGTTCCGGTTTCTATTATTTCTGACAGAGGTACTCAGTTCACATCTCAATTTTGGAGAGCTGTACAGAGAGGTATGGGTACTAAGGTAGAGTTGAGCACTGCATTTCATCCTCAGACCGACGGGCAGTCAAAAAGGACTATTCAGATTTTGGTGGACATGTTACGGGTTTGTGTGATTGATTTTGGTGGTTCATGGGATCAGTTCCTGCCACTAGCGGAGTTTGCATATAATAACAGCTACCAGTCCAGTATTCAGATGGCCCCGTATGAGGCTTTATATGGTAGGAGGTGTAGATCTCCGGTTGGTTGGTTCGAGCCTGGTGAGGCTAAGTTATTGGGCACAGATTTGATTCAGGATGCGTTGGAGAAGGTGAAGTTGATTCAGAAGCGACTTCGCATGGCGCAGTCTAGACAAAAGAGTTATGCGGACCGGAAGGTTCGGGATGTGTCTTTTATGGAAGGGGATAACATACTGCTGAAGGTATCACCCATGAAGGGTGCTAAGAGGTTCGGAAAGAGAGGAAAGCTAAGTCTGCGGTTTATTGGTCCTTTCGAGGTGCTTCAGAAGGTTGAAGAGGTGGCTTATAGACTTACCTTGCCACCCAGTCTATCGAGTGTTCATCTGGTATTTCACGGGTCGATGCTCAGAAAATATGTTGGTGACCCGTCTCATGTGTTAGACTTCAGCACAGTTCAGCTCGAGGATTATATGTCTTATGAGGTAGAGCCAGTGGCTATTTTGGCTCGCAAGGTCACAAAGTTGAGGTCAAAGGAGATAGCTTCAGTGAAGGTGTAATGGAGAGGTCAGCCAGTGGAGGAGGCTACTTGGGAGACTGAGTGGGAGATGCGGAGCAGATATCCTCACTTGTTTGAGAATCCAGGTATGCTTCCAGACCCGTTTGAGGACGAATGTCTGTTTAAGAGGGGGAGAATGTAACGACCCGGTCTGTCGTTACGTAAAAACCTGCATTATAATAACTATTGTTGACTTGTTATATATTGGTTATTCTATTATTAATGTGTTAGAGTTGATATGCTTGAAATCAGAATGGTTATATGAGAATTCGGTCACTTAGTACTTAAGAATAGCCTTAAAATGAGAAAAGTCAACTCTTAGTTGACTTATTGGGAAATGACCTCGGAATGCGGATTTTATGGCTCCAATAGCTTTGTTAGGTGATTTGGGACTTAGGAGTGTGTTCGGAATATTTTTGTGATGTCCGGTGTAGAATTAGGCTTGAATTGGCGAAAGTTAGTTTTTGATGATTGTCGGATGGCAGTGGAAAATAGACTATCGGGGTCGGAATGGAGTTCCGACAGTTGGGACAGGTTCGTAATGTCATTTTGGATGTGTCTGCAAAATTTCAGGTCAATCGGAGTTGTTTTGGATAGTTTCGGCATCATTGGAGGATTTTAGAAATTCTAAAGTTCTTAGGCTTGAATCCGATGTAAATTTGATATTTTGATGTTAGTTTAGGTGTTTTGAGGGAGCAACTAAGTTTGAATGATGTGTTGGTAACTTTGGTTGGGGTCCCGAGGGGCTCGGGATTGATTTCGATTGGTTAACGGACATTTTTGGACTTAGATAAATTGCTGGTTTTCTGGTTTTTGTGCAGCAGGTTTTCCTTCACCGTGATAGCGTAGTTCAAATTGTGAGGGGCAGAATTTTACTCTCTGCGATCGCATAGGTGAGTTCGCGATCGCAGAGGTTGAGCAGGTTGAGCAGTGCGATCGCGTGGGGCATGTTGCGATCGCGTAGGGATAAGGCAGGCCCGTGGGGGCGAGGTCGATTGGTCTTCGCGATCGCTTGAGGGGAGCTTCGATCACATGGGGTTGAAGAGTGGTGCTATGCGATCGCGACAGGGAGTCTGCGATCGCGGTGAAGAAATCACTGGGCATATTTAAATAAACCCTTCCGCGACTTAAACCTTATTTTACACCATTGTTGTATGGAAAAGAGCTTTGGGGATGAATTTTGAAGAGGGAAATCCTTGTTCTTCATAGAGGTAAGTGTTTTGATTATTAAAACTCGATCATGGATGATTATAGAACAAAAAACTAGTGTAAATTCATGGAAAATCAGTAGAAAATTTGGATTTTTGGGCTTGAGATTTTGAGACCTTTAAGGGTCGATTTCAGGGGTCAAACGAACTTCGATTTTGGTGTTCTTTATATGTACGGACTCGTGAGATGACAAAGAACAGTTTGGTATAAAAATTTCTGAATTTCGGAACGTGGGCCCGGGGGTCGGGTTTGACCAATTTCGGGATTTCTGAGTATTTTTGATACATTTCGATTGGGATTAGTTCCCTAGCATATTATAATGATACACATCTGATTGTTGGTAGATTTGGAGCACTCGGAGGCCGAATTTAGAGGCAAGGACACTGCAGAGTAGTGTATTAGCCGGTTTTGAGGTAAGTAACGCTTCCAAACTTGGAACTGAGGGTTCGAAACCCCAAACTATTTGATATTTGCTGTTAATTAAGGTGACGCACTCGCCAAGTGACGGGAATGCGAGCGCTTAACGAATATTTTTAGCCTGGCTCATTCCATGGCACTGTCTACTGGTTATCCCAGATTGATATTGTACTGTGAAGGTGGTAATTACCTTGAACGAAATAGAAATCATGCTAAGTATAAATGTTTAGGCTTCACGTCGATGTGTTTAGACCGGAATGGTCGATTATTGTTGTCTCTATCTGTGATTATTGCTTTCATGTACTCAGTCCTGCTATAGTATATGTTTCATGCCTCAGTCTCGTAAGTTGCTAGTTTATTCTATATTATCATTGGTTTGAGCTGATTTTCATATGTTAGAGCATTGTTAGTGAGACTGGAAGGTACTGACTGAGTGAGGCTTGGAGCCTGGTTTTAAGACAGTTATAAGGTCGGACTACCCATAGCAGTGATCCTGAAATCATGCCTTCGTTAGCTTGATATAGCGCTTGGGCTGAAAGGAGCCCCTCTGTAGTGTATACACCCCCAATGAGCGCACAGATATTGAGGCATGGATTTCCCTGGGCATGGATTTGTCTGAGTATTCTTTTCCGGAGATGGATTTCTCCATGGTTATCATGTTCCGGAGATGTATTTCTCCGTAGGGGCTAGATTGGCCTTTTTCCTCAGTACTTGGTGACTATGTCACTTGTGATCATGCAATATTCGGGATGGACTTCCCTGGTCTTGAAGGTCGTATTCTAGTACTGAGTTGACCATATTATGAGAGAGTGATTAATGAGTACATATCATTCATGGTTCTACATGCATTCATGCTAGTATGCAGAGTTACAGACATATCTTGATACATCGTTTTCATTTCCTGATATATTATTATCATGTCCAATTTATATAGTGTTGTTTGAATTATCGGAGGTATAGTCCGTCACTATCTCTCAGCCCGTAGTTTGGTTTCGTTACTACTGAGTTGGTATACTCACGTTACCCCATGCACCTTGTGTGCAGATACAGGTACATCGAAATTTAGCTCGGGTTAGGGAGCAAAGCAGTTTCATCAGAGTTGACGAGGTAGCAGCTGGAGACCGTGATCTCGTCTTCTCTTTCTTTTCTACCTGTCGTATTTATTTTTAGACTATGTTAGTCATTTCTTTTGATTGTATTAAGTATTAGCAGCTCATGACTGTATGACACTGGATCCGGGATTAGTAGGATTTAGTCTTTTGAATCTCATAAACTAGTTTTCCCAAAAATATTGGATTTATTATTATTATTATTATTATTATTATTATTATTATTATTATTATTATTATTATTATTATTATTATTATTATTGATTTCAGAATTTGTTAAAAGGGGAATTTTATGGAAAACTGTATTTAGTTAGATAAAATGGGTGGCTTGCCTGGTTCCACGATATGTAGCTAAAATAGTACAACGAAGCGTGTGTATATATATATATATAGGTCGAGACGTTTTATTTTTAATATTCAACGATGCATCTGAGCAGGTTATAAGTCGATAAATCAATTGACACACAGATATATTTAATGAAAAATTATATATACTAATTAGGATCTTGACAAGTCTATCAATCCCTAAAAGAACCCGAGGTCGGTACCATGGATATGAATTGAAATTATATATACTAATTAGGATCTTGACAAGTCTATCAATCCCTAAAAGAACCCGAGGTCGGTACCATGGATATGAATTGAAATTATATATACTAATTAGGATCTTGACAAGTCTATCAGCCACTTTTAGGATATGAATTGAAATTTTAGAATATGAATTGAACTTTTAGTTTATGACCCTACTGGTTCTCGGGGTCGAGAAAAGGCTAGGAAGGGAAAGAGGAGGGTAGAAGATAAAACTCCATCTTTTCCACCCTCTTCAGAGATGCCTATGCTTGTGCCTATGTCTTATCCTCCACCTCAGGGCTATTCTGAGTTGCCACAGCACCACGAGCCCTACACCTTCGTGCAGACACCAGGTCTTTCATCACAGGGCCATAGGACTCTACGTTCGGCATACAGTCCAGCTGCCTCACGACCACGTGGATCGTAACCATCTGCATCGCATGAATCACATCGATCCATGTCACATCCACATGGATCACATCCATCCATGTCACAGCCACTCGAGTCACAGCTATCAATATCACAACCACTTGCGGTCCATCCAGCTATGTCGCAGTCACAGGGATCACAGCTATCTTCATCAGTGACTTCATCTATTTCAAGCCTTCGCCTGCGAGATAGTAGCTCTGACCCCCCCCCCCCCCCTACACCTTCCACACATGCCTCTGATATACATGCTTCGGACGGTGATGATAATGATGACGAGGAGGTGCATTATGATCAGTATGGCAGGATCATCATAGTCCCTGAGGGTGATGGGTAAGAGTTATTTGTTATTTTTACGTTTATCGTTTTGTACAGTTTGTACAATAGGATATTAATGTGTTTTGTTTTGTTAAATTACAGGTTCATCCTGAGTAATATTACTACGAGGATAATCACCAAATCAACCAGAAAGCTTTATGATGGCCCTTATACGACTTGGAGTGAATTCCCATTCTCGCTGAAGGAGTAAATTTTCAATCAATTTAAGGTATAAATGTTATTTTAAGCAGTATAATTATTTATATTTATGATATTTCCATAAAATATTTAACTTTTGAAATACAGAGCAAGTGTGTATGGGAACACCGCTATAGCGCGGAAGTGGCTGCAAATTTTAATCACAAAGCTCGCAAGCGGTTGTCGCATAGTTTCTCCAAAGCTAGACAGTTGAACTAGAAGCCTGACTGGTTGCGTCAAAATTTATGGGAGGATTTGCAAAGGCAATGTCTTACCGCAAAGTTCTTAGATAAGAGCGAAAAGGGAAAGAAAGCTCGTGCATCTGAGAATGGAGGCTCCTTGCACACTGGAGGTGCGATCAGCCTGGGGACAATAAAAAGAAGATTGGTACGTAATTGCTTAATTTATTTTAATTTTCAAAGTATATCTATTTTGTTTATTAACTAAAATTTATGAGTTTTTAGAAAAAGAAGTTGGGGCATCCAATGAACCAAGATGAGCTATTCAAGGAGACTCATATTGTAAAGAAGAAGAAAGAGCCGGAACCAGAAAGGTGGGTCGAGGGCCGAGCCTCGACTGTACATGTAAGTTTTCACTTTTCATTAAGTATTTTGATTTACTTTTATACAAAATTTGAAATACTAATTCAATGTAATTTTTCTTATAGGATCGCTTCACAGCTGACGTGGAGGAATTCATACGCAGTCAACCACCTAATGAGTCGGGCGAGCCAATCCAACCTTCGGACGAGGATGCTGAAAGAATATGGATGGAGGCTGCTGGCGGTCCAAAATGGGGGAAGGTATACGGGCTTCCTACTAATAAATTCCACCTCTATAAGTGTGGAATGCAAGGAATATGGACTTCCTCACAAGGCGAGCAACTTCATAAGGAGAGCCTCTCTGCTATGTGGGAGACTGTGAGAAAGCTCACATCCCAGCTAGACGCGGCCAAGGAAAGAGAAAAGCTTAGAGATGCTCAGTACCTTGGCATTCAAGCTTTGTACCATGGCATGCAAGCTCAGCTCAAAACTCTCCTAGCTTCTGGAGCTTTTCCGATTCCCTGGTCTCGTGAGTCATCGCCAGAGGCTCGACTTGAACGTGAGAGTTCCTTCTGTCCTCCCTGTGATCGTTCCTCCCGTCCTCCCCGTGATCATTCTTCCCGTCCTCGACAAGTAGACCCTTCTCTATACCGTCTTGTAAATGAAAGTTCATCAGACGGTGATGATAATGATGTTGTACAAAACACTCCTTGACTTTTATATACGTTGAACTAGACAAATAGAACCGGTTTTGAACTAGTTGTAATAAGCGTTAACTTAGTATTGTTAGTTTAATTTGTTAGTTCTATTGAACTTTAATTTGTTGGTTTTAATGTGTTTTTTGAATTGTGTTGTTGTTGTTGTTGTTGTTGGGGAGATTTTGGCATTGAAATTGTATTTTATGTATTAAATATTGTTATTTAGGGATTTTGGTATGCTGGCAGGTAGTGTAGCTGCCAAAACATGCATTTTATGCCAAAATAATTACCCAGAAAAGCGACCAAAGTTGGTCGCTTGCCTATAAAACAAATTCTGGAAATTAGCGACAAAGGTTGGTCGCTTTTATCTAAATTAAATATTGGCGACCAACTTTGGTCGCTAATGAACCCAGATTTTGATATAAGAGACCAAAGTTGGTCGCTACTATATTAAAAAAAATCCTGGAAATTAGCGACCAACCTTGGTCGCTTATATACAAAAAAATTAAAAATAAGCGACCAAAGTTGGTCTCTTATGAATCCATATTGTTAAATATATATTTTTTTAAATAATATATATTTTAATTTAGAGACGAACGTTGGTCGATAACTTTTAAATTATAATAATTAAAAACATATCGTCTTATGTTTATCTATATCTCGAAGAGGGGAAAAAAATAAAAGAACAATGTGGAATAATATATATATATATATATATATATATGAAATGCGTGGAATAATATTGTGCTGGCAGCATTGACCAGATCAAAATCGTGTCAAAGGGGATCAGTGAAATGTGGGGCAAATATAATTTAAATTTTATGAATTTGAGAAGCTTTTAAATTCACTAAGTATTGAGGTAATAACTAGGTCCAAAATTTAATATTAATATATATATTTAAAAACTTTAATACATTTTTACCTATAAAACGTACAGCTGAATTTGTAACGTAATTTGTAAACACGTGAATTAATTTGATCCAAGAATATAAAATTACGAAGAATAGAAATAAATTGATTAAAATAAACTTGAAAAAATACAAGGCTGACTATGGGCTGAGCATCTCCGTAAACAATAACAAGAGCAATATGAAGTACAAAAAAAGAGAATGTTGTTCAATAGTATAAGAGCTAGTTTAGCCTTTCTTGTGTACAGATGTTTCGTTCCCCACTCAATTCGGAGAAACAAGATCCCCAATCAAGCTCTTCTTTAATATGAATAAAACCCTCTTGATGGTGTTTACCCGTAAAATGGTACTGTTGAATTTATATGTAGTTTCTGGACAAGTGAATTAATTTTATCCTGAAGTAATACATGAATAATATAAATATGCAATACTTAGCCTTGAGATGGAGACGAAATAGCAGAAATAATAGTTTCGGGAGCAGGGCTTCCGGGCACAACAACAATGAAATCAAAAAGCAAGAAGATGGGATTATATTACACTTTGAATAGAGTGCAGCATAAATTTGCCAGAAAATTCGTGTACTTTACAATGATAGTAGAGCTCACTATTTATAGTTGCACCTAGGGAACAAGGTCCTAGGATCAAGCCCTTCTTTAATGTCAATTATGAGGGACATTGAAGAGTGTGCAACGGTGGGCATGAATGTCGTATTCTTTGTAACGGGCAGTGTACTTGCTTTGGAATATCTTCATTAAATGCTACCGGGTGGCAAACATTTATTTCATCTTTATGAATACCATTCTCTACGGTAACATGCAGGATAGTTGCCTTCGGTTTCAGCTATCTTTGTCTTCAAGTCCACCCGCCACTTCCTTACGCAATTATTTAATATAAAATATTTTTCCAATACAGATAGTCTCCCTGCTTTCCGTTGGTATAACTTTGTGTCAACGGGAAGTTGGTAGAAACCTTTTTTTTGCGGGAATCTTACCGAAACCTCTGAAAAGTTTCTAACGGTTGATTAGACGCACGTCTCTCAGCATTTAATACTCGAACACGCATTATCCCACGATTCAGCATATCTTTTGCCGGCTATCAAGGTAATTATGGCCACGAGTTTAGCCACGTAAACCTTTACTTATACGCATCAACCTCCTTCATTCTTACTTCATAATACTCTGAATCTTCTAAGACCTTCTTTTACTCAACTCCTTTCTTTAGCTTCCTTCTTTGAGAGAAAACCCATCTCCTTGATAACAAATGGCCTCTTCTCCACGAAAACCTAGTTCTTCAAAGAACAAAGGCAAACCTGATTATATTGCTCCCCCTACGATGAGTACCATCGTCCCAAAGAACCTGATTACCACCAAATACTTTGAAGATAAGTACCCTTCTGCTCATCCCAGTACGCGGGTTGTTAGCGTATACTCTTATTCTATTTGTCCTACAGTATCCCTGCTGTGAAGGAAGACTGTCATTGTCAAGATTTGGACATCATCGCTCCCGACCTAGCGGAGCGGATAACTTTACCCAAGAAGGGTTATGCATATTCTTACACGTATCCCTTTACTTTGGGAGCGTTTTCTTTGAGCGGAGAGGTTGGCTTCGTCATTGTGGAGTTCTGGCTCTGCTATCAAGTGTGTTTGGCACAAGTAAGACTTTTCGTGTGGAGAACAATTGTTTGTCTTCGGCACCTGTGTCAGGAGACGGGAGAAGAGTTATCCTTATCCCGAGTGATGAACCTCTAAACCTCTATCCCCCTCCCAAAATCTTCCGTGGGGGAATGATTAACGTCAGCAAGCGAGTCCGCCATGCATTTTTATCCCGCATGGATGCTGATAACGACCGTTGGTGGATGAACATTTTGTTTTAGTCGCCACCAGTGATATCATCCCGGCCTCCGCTCCGGCTTTCTCGAAATTATGGAACCGCACTCGTAAGTCTATTGTTTAATTTATTTTAAAGATAAGTCCTCATCATTATTGACTTTTTTTCCTATAAATGTCTCAGCGACTCGGTGGGTTCCCCCTAGGGTTGAGGGCTTAGACCAATGGGTTCAAAAAACTTTTCCCACACGTGGAAAGAGATGTCCCTGAAATACGGATGGAAGGCCAAAAATCATGGTAAGTTGAACTCATCGTGTTTTTACCTTTTCTCATAAGAAATTTGTTTGATTCTTATCTCCTGTTGAATACAGGTCTACCCCAGGGCTCAGTAGTAGTCCTCGAGGAGGACGTCTTGGCTAATGCTATTGATGTAGCGAGGCTGCTGCAGGAGGCTATTACACAGACAGGCATCTCCGGGCCTGCTTCTGGTGCGAGTTCTTCTTCTTGGATTCCCTGGTCGGAAAACAAGCAACCAAAAAGAAGGCGCTTCCCCGCGGACGGGGGAAAGAATAAGAGGGCGAAGAATGCTACCCCCGAGTCATCCCCGGAAGTCGTGGTGACGAGCCCTCTGCCCGGGCCGACCACAAATACTGTGATGATTGACGATGATGGAGAAGCAAACGAGGAGGGGGCTTCTCTACACAGAAGAAAGCGACCTTCCTCAGATCAACAGACTACTCAATCTGTTGAGTTAGTTACACCAACCGAGGATGATGCCTCGGCGCTCTATGGGGAGTTTGAGATGGTGGAAAATGCCAACTCCTATTTCTAGATCCTAGTCGTTGCGACTGGTATTGTAGGGCTAAGTACCGGGTTTCTTCCTTCTTCGGTTGACGAGCAACCAACACCTAGCACTGCACTTGCCGCAACCACTTCTCATCCTTCAACACTATCACCTTCATCCCGTTCCTTACCGTCTCTTCCACCAGCAGCTGCTACATTATCTCCACCGGCCGCATCCGCCGGAGAAGAGGATGTTCCTCTCCCCCAGTCCCCAATTCATGGGAATTTGGGGAAAAATTATGCCCCCCCCCCTCAGAAGATCCACAAAGGAGGACAAGCGTTACTCTCTAGGTCTCTATCAGGTGTAATCTATTGTTCCAACCGGTGAAACTTGCTAACTATCTGAAGCCTTTGGCTTCAAAAAAAGATTGGAAGAAGATACAGGCTCTCTCGGGAGAGTACTTGCTGAATAATGCTATACACAACGCCGCAATGATATACTCTTCATTTCCTTTGTCATTTATTCTATAATTGTTTTAGTAGTATTTTGAGTTCTCCTTTCTTGTTTTGTAGGCTAATTTTCTTGCTTCCGAAGGCCTCCAAAGGTTGATTCAGGAAAATGAGGAACTTACCTCCGAGGGGGATCAACTTTTAGACTGGAAGCCAAAGTTGCCGAGGCTGTTGTGTTGGAGGCTCGTTTGCAGCAAAGTGAGAAAGAAGTAGAGACCCTTATCCAAGAGATCGCCCCACTGAGGATTCAATTTGAAGAGGCTAGGTCCAAATGGGCTGAAGTTCATAGTGTCGTTCTTGCTGCATCCGATCGTGAGGCTGCCTCCGCTGAAAGATTAAAGAATTTGGTGGCAGCCTTGACCTCCAAAACTGAAGATCTCGCGTATGTCGGGGTGAAATATGCCAAATTGGAGGAAAAGTATAAGAGGACCATTGAGCATAACAGACTTTTCAGCTCTACTATCCGTGATCTCGATGTTAGCCTCCGGTCCGTTAGATCCGCATGGGAAAAACTTTATGCCGAGGTTGACCAAATTAAAGAAGAACCCAAGTACTGAGATGCTTCCCTAGTTTTTGAAAAAACATATGTTATGTATAACATGAGGAGAAAAACCTCGGAAGAGGCTAAAACAGGTATCATCGACTTTGATGCCAAAATCGCTAAACCCTTTGAGCTAGAGTCAGCTGCTAAAAGGGGTATTCCGGCCAGGCCTGATGCTTTCGGTTCTTCTTGTTCTAGTTCCGAATCCTCGGGAACTGAAGAGGAACCGGAAGGTGAAGATTTCGAAGGCCAAAATGATGAGGGTCAAGACATCGAGCCGGCTACAGATCTACCCACTTTCCCCAGGGGTGCGAACACTTCTCTTCCTCCGGGTTCTGGAGATTCAGCAACTTAGCTTTTCATTTCTTTCCCAATTTTTGTACTGGTGCGTTTGGCACATTTATTGTAAATAAAAACATCTTTTTCTCAAGTATTGCGTGATTCTTTCTGTGTTCTTTTGTTTGAACATTTATGCAAGTTTTAATATTTGCGTTCTTTCTTGCTTAAGTTTTTTGCACAAGCTTTACTATTTGCATCTGATTATGCAAGGCTTTGGGTGTATTTTTTCCTGAAAGCATTTGGATTTTAGGCACAAGTTCTTCCAAAATCAACCCTTTATCGTGAGGGTTTTCATAAGAGAAAGCCCTTTTATGTTTACGGTTCTCTTGAAGAGGACGTCTCCTGTTCATTACGACACAAATGAAAAAATCATTCATCATTCTGACAAGAAACAAGATATAAATAAAAGGACTTTAATTTATTCCTTCCATTTTCAAAAAATACATAAGCATTTTTTATGCTAAAAAGAAATTGTCGTTTCTTGTGGCTACTTGTACGACTTGTTTCTATAGGGCTAGTCACGTAGTCCCCGCTCCTGATGATATAACTATGTTTTTAGTNCCCCCCCCCCAGTGTTCGAATGCGAAGAATGCGAATTTGAACACTGGAAACTTTGCACCTTCGAGGACTCCACTAATGAATTGCTAGATAATCTTTAGTTCGGTAACAAACTTCACCTCCCCTTAGTAATTTATGATATCGATTCAAAGACTATCTACCAATCCCCTAGTGTCTTGCAATTGTGAATGGCCGGGTAACCTTTGTTCGGCAGTAAACTTAACTTCCCGGTGGAAACTTTGCTACCGAGCAAAAGATTATCTAAACGCTCCGGAGTGGTTCTTCACATGTGTGCCTTGTTTTTAAAAGGTCTTATTGCTTCTATTGAAACCTTATTCATAGTATTCTTTCTATTGCTGCCTTGTTAAAAATCTTGCCAGAAAAACCTAATTGGGACAAAAACTGGACGGAGGAAAAAAGAGTGCAGCACATACTTTCAGTACAGGTGTTGTTTATCATAAATAGTGTCTCTTGAGATGTGCCACGTTCCAGTTGCTTGGAAACTTTTCTCCATCTTGATTCTCCAACTCGTATGAACCTTTCCCGATGATAGCTGAAACCCGGTAGGGGTCTTAACCTAGATTCCCTATGTTGAGTTCCCGGGTGTTTTGAGTAACTTTCCTTAGAACCAGATCCCCCACTTTGAAATAACGGAGGTTGGCTCTTCGATTATAATATCTCTCTATTCTCTACTTTTGAGATACCATCCTTATATGTGCCAACTCTTTGCGCTCATCGAGCAAGACCAAATTGACTAACATTGCTTCATTGTTTGCTTTTCATTTGCCTGGAAGTATCTCAAGGTAGACTCCCTTACTTACAACGGGATCAAGGTTTCTGCTCTGTACACAAGGGAGAAGGGTGTCTCTCATGTGCCCAATTTAGTAGTTTTTCGGTATGCCCATAGTACTCCAGGCAGTTCCTCGGGCCATTTACCTTAGCTACTTCCAATCTCTTTTTCAGATTTTGTATAATCATTTTGTTCGTTGATTCTGCTTGACCGTTTGCTCTCGGATGATAGGGGGAATATGTGATCCTTCTGATTTTCAAGTCTTCTAGGAACTTTGTGACCTTTGCGCCTATAAATTGTTTTCCCGTTTTCGCTGCTATCTCTTTTGGTATCCCAAATATGCAAATTATGTTCTCCCACAATAAATCCACCACTTCACGTTCGCCGATCTTCTGATAAGGAACTACCTCTACCCACTTAGAAAAATAGTCAGTTAAAATTAAAAGAAACCTTACCTTACCAGGGGCCGACGACAGTGGTCCGACAATATCCATCCTCCATCATGAATGGCCATGGAGACAAAACTAAGTGAAATGGTTCAACTGGTTGATGTACCAAAGGTGCGTAGCGTTGACAATAATCGCAATTTTGAACAAACATTTTGGCATCTTGTTCCATATGGGTCCAGTAGTATCCTTCCCTTACCGACTTTAGTACTAGGGAATCTGCAACATATCCCTTCATGAACTTCTCGCATAACATAATTAGCTTCGCAGGTTCCCAAGCATCGGGCCATGGAAATATTTCTTGTACAATTGGACTCCTTGGAATCTATATCGTACTGCTTTAGCACGCAACGCCCGGGTTGCCTTGGGCTCTTCAGAAAATGTCTCGTGCTCGAGATAATCAATGATCTTATTTCTCCAGTGCTAGTCCAAATTAGTCGTGTTTACCTCATAGTAACTATCTGCATCCAAAACCGATTGCATAAGTTATACTACCATATCGGAATCCAATCCCGTCATCTCCGTTGATGAGCCAAGGTTAGCTAATGCGTCTGCTTCCGAGTTTTCTTCCCTCGGGATATGTGTAATTGACCACTCCCGAAATCGAGCAACTAGAGCCTGAACCTTCACTACGTATTGTTTCATGCGCTCCTCTTTAGCTTCGAAGATCCCGTAGACCTGATCTACCACCAGCTAGGAGTCACATTTGATTTCTATGACCTCGAAATCGAGTCCCCGGTCCAATTCGAATCTTGCAATCAAATCTTCATACTTTGCTCCGTTCTTAGTCAAAGGGATCGTTCTTATGGCCTGCCTTAGGGTTTATCCCGAACGCGTGGTTAATATTATGCTAAGCCCGAACCTTTTTGCGTTGGAAGCTCCATCCGTAAATAGGGTCCAAACTCTTGATGTTGATTCTGACACCATCACTGCTTTTTTGGTTGCCAGAGGAAGTAATCCCGGACTGAAATCGGCCACAAAGTCGGCCAAAACTTGCGACTTAATTGCAGTTCTAGGTTTATATTCTATGTCAAATTCACTCATTTCCATGGCTCATTTGGCCATCCTACCCGTGAATTCATGCTTATGAAGGATATTCTGCAGGTGAAAGGTGGTCACCACAACTATCGGGTGACATTGGAAGTAAGGCCTTAGCTTCTGAGTGGTGACTATGAGAGCTAAGGCCAGCTTCTCCAAATGGGGATAGCGTGTTTATGCTCACGTTAAAATTTCACTAATGTAATAAATGGGAGATTGTATACCTTTGTCCTCACGGACTAAAACAGCGGTTACTGCTACCTCCGAGACTGTTAGGTAGATTAACAACTTTTCACCTTCCTCTGACTTTGATAGTAACAGAGGGCTTGACAAGTACTTTTTCAAATCCCTCAAAGCCTGTTGGCATTCCATGGTCCATTCAAAGTTGCTATTACTTTTTAGTAGCATGAAGAAACAGTGGCATTTCTCTTATGACCGGGAAATGAACCTGCTCAAAGTGGTCAATCTCCCTGTGAGCCTTTGAACCTCTTTTAGCTTGATAACTGGTCCGGGATGTCTTCAATCGATTTGATTTTATCGGGGTTTCCCTCAATCCCCCTTTGTGACACCAGAAATCCTAGGAACTTGCCGGAGCTGACCCCAAACGCGCATTTCTCGGGGTTAAGCTTCATGTTATGCTTCCGTAGGATGTCAAAAGTTTCTTGCAAGTGTTTAAGATGATCACCTACGTTAAAAGACTTAACAAGCATATTTTCTATATAAAATTCCATGGTTTTCCCTATGTGTTTTTCAGACATCTTCTTTACAAGCCATTGATAAGTGGCTACAGCGTTCTCTAGCCCGAAGGGCATCACATTATAGCAATAAGTGCCGAAATTCGTTATGAACAAAGTTTTTTCCTGATCCTCCGAGTTCATCTTAATTTGGTTGTACCCGGAGTAAGCATCGAGGAAACTCATTAATTCATGTGTGAACAAGTCCTTTGGGCACGCCTTATTCAAGTCCTTTGGGAACGCCTTATTCAAGTCCTTATAGTCTACGCACATGCGAAATTTATCGTTCTTATTAGGAACTACTACTACGTTAACTAGCCGGTGTAGATACTTTACCTCTAGGATCGAACCAATATCAAGTAGGCGAGTTACCTCTTCTTTGGCGAATTTATTTCTGGCCTCGGCAATAGGATGTTTCTTTTATCTTACCGGAGGGATGCAGGGATCCAAGCTTAGCTTGTGTATGGCCACTTCTGTTGGGATACCTATCATATCTGCATGCGACCACGCAAAACAATCGGCATTACATTTAAGAAATTCAATAAACCATACCTAAGCTCGGGGTGCAGTTCTGTCCCCAAGTGGAATTTCCTCTCCAAGAACTTTTCGAACAATGCGACTTGCTCAAGATCTTCCGCTATGGACTATGTTGCGTCTGTCTATTCTGGTACCTAGAAATATCTTGGAACCTGATAAATTCTAACACCTCTTTCCCCTGGTTGACTTCACTTGAATCGGGAGCACGCGCCAATTCCTGTAATTGCTATGTTGCATGCTCCTTCCCTTTGCTACTGGAGACCGAAATTGCATTCATATCCCTTGCCGCCAATTGATCGCCTCTTATATGTTTAATCCCCTTGGAAGTTAGGAATTTCAGCAACTAATGATACGTCGATGGTACAACTTTCATTTCGTGCAACCATGTTCTTCCCAGGATAATGTTCTAGCCCATATCACCATCCACAACCTCGAAAAGGGTCGTCTTCATCACCCCCTCGGCATTAGTGGGCAGCAAGATATCTTCTCGGGTTGTCACACTTACGAGGTTAAACCCAGCAAGGAGTTTTGTGGCAAAATGAAGCTTTCAGTAAGTTTGGCTTGTTCCAATGCCTGTCATTGTATAATATCGGTCGAACTCCATGGATCTACCAGAACACGTTTGATTTTAATATTTAATACATTTAAAGGAATTACCAATGCGTCATTGTGGGGTAGTAACAATCCGTCTGCATTTTCATCGATTAAAGTGATGTCGTCTTCAGCGACTTCCCGGAGCCTCTTGTTGTAGGTTACTGACACATTTGTCTTTTTTGCTACCGAGAAGGTAACCCTGTTAATCTCGTTCTCCCCGAAAATCATGTTGTTCGTCTAGTGCGGGGATCTTTTCCTGCTTTTGAGGGATCCGTGTTATCACGGTTGCGACCGTAATTATTATTGGCTCGGTCACTTAAGAATTCCCTGAGATGGCCATTTTTCAGTAGTATCACCACCTCTTCACGCAGATGTCGGCAGTCCCTAGTCCGGTGGCCGTTCATCCCGTGGTATTCGCACTACAAATTAGGGTCCCTCTGGCTGGGATCAGACCTCATCGACTTTAGGAACTGTGCTTCTTTAATGTTCCTCATAGCCGATACCAACTCTACTACACTGACGTTGAAGTTGTATTCTGATAGTCTGGGATAGGAAGGATCTCAAGAACCTGACCTTCCCTTGTCCTGTAATGATATGTTGTTCCGGCCGCGATCGATGTGAACCTATCTACTGATCGGAAACCTCTGACACGTCACTCGTCCCGTTTATAGGGGCCCCTCGAAGATCGTCTTTTGATTTCTCTTTATTCTTATCCCGACCTTTAGCCGACGCTGGGAAGCCGAGCTGATCATCCTCAATCCTTATCTTTGACTTGTACCGATTGTGAGAATCCTCGCAAGTCATCGCTTGGAACTCTACCAAGCTTTCCTTTAATTTATGGGAAGCATCGAAACTTCTCAGATTCAAACCCTTGGTGAATGCTTCAGTCGCCATTCATTCGGAATAGCTGGGAGCAACATCCTTTCCTTCTGGAACCGGGTTATGAATTCCCGCATCAACTCAAACTCTCCTTGTGCAATTCTGAATATCTCAACCTTCCGGACTTGCACTTTTCTGGCGCCGGCATGGGCCTTAATGAAAGAATTCATGATCATATCAAATAAATCAATGGAATGCTCGAGAAACAGTGAATACCACGTCAAGGCTCCCCTCATTTGGATCTCTCTGAATCTTTTCAGCAAAACTGATTCAATCTTGTGGGGATCTAAATCGCTCCCCTTCACTGTCGTTGTATAGGTGGTAATATGCTCCTGAGGGTCCGAAGTCCCATCATATTTCGGCATGTCGGGCATTTTAAATCGCTTCAGAATCAATTCTGGTTTCGCCCTCGGTTTGTACGGCAATTGAGTGTACTTCTTTGAGTCTAGTCCTTTCAATACTGGTGGTGCACCCGGGTTTGGGTGTTCACTTCCCTCATAAACCGTATGAGTTCGCTTTTGAAGGGATCGCTCACGTCGTTGTGACCGGATCCACCCCTCCCCCAGGCCCCATCGAAGCCGACCTCGCCCCTCGGGGTGTTGTTGTCGACCCTCTGCGTTGTTTGATTTGCGGGAGCACCGGGAAAAATTGGAACTTGTCCGTTCGTGTTATTGGAAGCACCGATAATGCCTGCTTTAGTTCTGTCGTAACCTTATCCTGCCATGTGAGATGGCCTAGAATGACTTCGTGTTGCTCTTGCAGGACCCTTACCGTTTCAACTATATGCTCCTCTTCAGCATCGTCAGGAGTCGCCTCCCGAACATGTCGCGGGTACTGCCTACCGTGGACCGATGTGGCATCGTTCCCCTCACTACGGGTATCACTGGTTGAATCCGCGTGTTGAGGTTAGTTTCCTTGGGCCTCATGATTGTGTGTGTTGTTAACAACATTATCTGCCATTTTCTATGATTTTTTGCTAAGGACAAATAATCAAAATACGTTAGTAAATGAGGCAAGGACCAACTTAATTACACAACAGTCTAGGCTCCATGGTGGGCGCCAAACTGTTTACCCGTAAAATGGTACAGTTGAATTTATACGTGGTTTCTAGACAAGTGAATTAATTTGATCCTGAAATAATAGATGAATTACATAAATATGCACTACTTAGCCTTGAGATGGAGACAAAATAGCAGAAATAATAGTTTCGGGAGCAGGGCTTCCGGGCACAACAACAATGAAATCAAAAAGCAAGAAGATAAGATTATATTACGTTGAATAGAGTGTAACGGTGTTTGCCAGAAAATTTGTGTCCTTTATAATGATAGTAGAGCTCACTATTTATAGTTGCACCTAGGGAACAAGGTCTTAGGATCAAACCCTTCTTTAATGTCAATTATGAGAGCCATTGAAGAATGTGTAACGGCGGGCATGAATACCATATTCTTTGTAATGGGTAGTGTACTTAATGCTGTAGAATATTCTTTATTAAATTCTACCAGGAGGCAAACATTTATTTTATCTTTATGAGTATCATTATCTCTGGTAACATGCAGGATAGTTGCCTTCGGTTTCAGCTATCTTCTGTCTTTGGCTCCACGTGTCACTTCCTTATGCGATAATTTAATATAACATATTTTACTCTATATAGATGGCTGCATAATAGTTGTGCATTAATATAAAGATTCTATGTAACGACTGCTCATTGAATGTTGTCTTTCCCAACTGATATCTTCCTTTCAGAACACTGTTCCCGATTCTAATGCCTACGGAACATATTCAACACCGGTCACATGTTTGTAACCGGTGTCAGTTATTTGCAGGGGTGGCCCATCTATAAAGCAAGTAAAGAAATTGCTTTAGGCCCCAGGCACATTTTTTGTTACACCTAGTAGGCTATGTATAAGCTTAAAAAAAGGTTTTGTGAAGTAAAAAAGTTTGATTTCCTTTCTTTAACGAGTACGAGTATAGAGAAGAAGGATTTGAAACTGCTATGATTTCTGCCCCGAAAATTGCACTTGAAATGAATATCGAACCCGAATTTCGTAAGAAAAGTATGATATATTGGAAGTAGCAATTTAATGAGAATGTTGATAATAAAATCTCAAAATATTTCGAGATTCCTTTGAAGTTTATTACTTTATACATAGTAGACAAGGCTACTTTTTTCACTTCAAAATAGATTTGAACAATTCGAAGCATATGAAAATATTTTTTGTTTTCTATTTGGGGGTAAAAACTAAGATCATTAGATGATGAAAATTTGAAAAAATATTGCATTAATCTTGAATGTTACTTAAAGCATAATAATCAATTTGATATTGATGGTTTAGATTTATTTTCGGAATTAAAAATATTAAGAAAAATAGTACAATTAGAAGATAACAGTTTTAATTGATACGTCTGGTCAAATAAAAAGATATGATTCTTTTTCCAATGCCTATATTACTTATGGAATAATGTTAATAACTCTTGTTACCATCACTTCAGCAGAAGAAATTTTCAAAATTAAAATATATAAAATCTTACCTAAGATCAACATTGTCTCAAGAAAGGTTAAATGGATTAGCTATATTGTCAATTAAGAAAGACTTATTAGGAGTTATAGATTATAAGGAAATTATTAATAAATTTGTATCTAAGAAACGCTAGAAAAATAGACTTCGAATAAATAAACAATTTTAAAAAAAAAATTAAGGCCCCTCGTAAAGTTTGGCTTTAGGCTACAAAACTCGTTCGGCCGCCCCTGACTATTTGCTGACTCATATCTTACTTGTCTTTACCTTCAAATATCAACTTGTCGAGCATCCACCTATCGTTCATCTATTTTACCTCATACAAGAACCAAAATCATTTGGTTTAGTTGAATCAGTAACTTATATAGTACGTCCATGGGTGGACGCACCTCGGTATAAGCGGTGTCATCCGACACCGCTTCGCCGAAAAAGTTCACTAAATATATATAAATTATTAATATATATAAAATATATCTTAATAAATAAGAAGAAATGATACTACTTTGCACATACATATCGTTAGTTCTTCTGTTCAATCTTTCCTTTTTTAAGGAGAGGTCCCGGGTTCAAACTTCGGCAGCTCATGCCGAGTTAAATTGAGTAAGATTTTTATGCGTTTTCGTTTGTTTTTCTTGTGTTTATTGTTGGTTGCTTCATGTTTGTGTTTCTTAAGCCGAGGGTCTATCGGAAACAGTCTCTCTACCCTCACAAGGTAGGGATAAGGCCTGCGTACACACTACCTTCCCCATACCCCACTCGTGAGATTATACTGGATTTATTGTTGTTGTTGTTGTTGTTGTTGATTTTTATGCATTTTCTGCGTTAAATATTAATCAATTTGTTTATGCTTTAAATATGACATCGCTTCCAAAAAATTGTGTGCCTCTAGTACGTCCACCCCTGCACTTATCCTATTGGACGGTCCATGACCATGCTTTGCAATTGGTTGTGAAGTAATTGGTCACCGTCCATGGCTTCATTGCATGCATGCGGTTGAGAAAACAATTCTTCTTGATTGAAAGAATACTTTTTTAATAATCCTAGGCGTTAAAATATATCGAAAGCCAACTATAAACTTTAGTCAGTTATAAATAAATTCAATTGACGAAGCTGAATTGCCTATATAATCTGGTAGAAGAAAGACTGTGTTAACATCAAAAGAAAATGAAACTTGAGCGGGAAATATGGGCTTCACCCGAAAATTTTAAAAAGACATTTTTTTATTTTCAAAGAATGGACTTGTTGATATATCTTAAAGAAAAAGACATGCACTGAAAAAGAATATAAAAGAAAAATAAGATATTGTCCTACTCAAAAGATGAGGCAATGACTAGCTAAAGAAATGGAAGAGAAAAAGAATTGAAAGACCAAAAAACATAAATTTTTTTGTATTATTTGACTATTAATAAAGTATGGTCAGCGGTGCATTTTCTTTGTACGACTGCCTAGTGTCACCATGCATAATGCTCTTTCATTTTCCATTATGCTCAAATAAAGAATTAAGTCCTCAAACCAACCATATAAGCAAAGAGGGCAATCATTGAAGGTAAAATAACATGGATAATTATCTTAATGATAAAAATATGCAATCCCTAGAAATATTTAATAGACTAGATGAAGTCATATAATTTGAAAAGTATATCTATCAATTGCATGGTTTAATTGATACTGTCATATAAAACTGTTATTTACTTTTATGTCCTTAGTAGTTGAAACTATGCATGTGAACAACAAGATGTTTATATTAATTATTATAAGTAGAAAAAGGAGCTTTACTTTGTAAGCAAGAGTATTCATAATGTTGATAAGTAATATTAACGTCAATCTAGTTTTGCTTGCTTTAATTTTCTCAATCCTTTATCAATTGGTAAAAAACATTACTATAAATTTAAATCCTAGTGGTGTAGTCGTGTGATTCATATAGTTCACTTACCTAATTATTTGACGTGATTTTGTTTTTTTTTTTTCAAAAATTGAAACTAATACCACTTATAAAAGCTGTTACATAAACATTTTAAATCTTACGGATACCATAGTGTTTTCAAATTTCAATACAAATACTTCTTGTTTAACCAAAAGGGGGTCAATTAATACACAAATTAGGACAGAAGGATCATTAATTTGTCAAATATTTGGAACCCCACTAGGCACTAATAGGCCTCGTTAAGAAGAGGGGGGGGGGGGGAGAA
>ML435961.1:0-24654 GCA_005239525.1 Nicotiana knightiana | reverse complement strand
GGGGGGGGGGGGGGAGAAAAAGAACCTCAAATAAATGAATTATTACTCTTAACATAAAAAAAATTAAAAAATAAAAAAAGAATCATTAGTCTTAACGCTGAGTAGTTATCAGTTCAGTGGTGGACCAAAGCATCTTATCGACTGGCTCCTTTGATAGTGGAGAGAAAAAAAAGTGAAAGCATAAAATAAAGAATGAAAAAACTTTAGAAAAATATGGAGTATTTAATTTTCAAATTCTACTTTTGGGATCCCTATACGTCACTTAGTTTAATTGTTACAATCTCACCAGAAATTATTGTCCTCTTTTTCTCTTTTTCACTGTATATGAGGCTATGAGCTCACCTTAACCTATAATTAACATTTAAAAAAGACTGTGCTTTAAAAAGATTATTAAATGCTGGTGACAATAACAAATCACAATGACCAAAAGAGGCATGTATAAGTCATATGCAATATAAAATGGTAACTAAGGGTGTACATAGGTCTCGTTGGCTCGAATTTTTTAATTATTAATACAATAATATGATATGAATCATAGCATTGTACTAAAATATTCAATAACAAAATAATAAAATCGCATAAAATAAATATTGTTATTTTATAAACCATAATAAAGATGAATATAATCTAAAACCGCTATATAAGTCATGCTAAAATAAGTGCATCTAGTAAGTACTATTAATTACATGACTAAGCACTAAAGGAAAGATAAACTAAGTTATGCATTTTTATTATAAACTAATGTAAAACTAAAATTGGATATACAACAATATTATTATTTCTAGTGTTGAATTGAATTTATTTTTTTAGCACTAGTATTGATTTGAACTTTATTTGAGTTACTTGGGCTATAAAATTTATTGGATCATTCAAGAATTTTATGTCCAAGCTTGAAATAATACATTAATAGATAAATCTGTGAAAAGGTTTAAGACATATTTATCAATTACATTACAATAAATATTTATATGTATAAAATATTTCTAAAAATTATATAAATATAATGTCGGGTTGATTTGATTTCAGTTTAACTTCTTTTAGTTAAAACCAAACCAATTATGGTCGGGTTTTATTTTTCAATACCAAACCAAATCAAATCAAACTACATCGAAGTTTTTTTCGATTCGACTCGAATTAACAATTTGGTGTGGTTTATCAATTTTTTTTGTACACTCTAATGATAAGTAAGTAAATTAAGAAGAGACAACAAGGAAAATTGTCCGAACTAAGCATCAAAACTATGATAGCCCCGAATATGTAATTATTATCGAGAGTTTTTAACCTATATATACTGATAGTATAAAAAATAAATATACTCGATTAAATTACTTTTATCCGTTGTAGCATATAACATATCTTATTTTTTAGATTACATACCTCACATTTTCTGGAATATTGTCGGTGCATATAAATAAAACTTTATTATGACTATTATTAATTAGAGGTATAATAATCAATCATGTCTTGGGAATTAGTTTATTTAAATTGGGATTAAAAAAAAAAGTAGATGATTTACTAAAATTTAATTACACCTTTATAATTGATCATGTGACAGAGAATTGTTAAAGCTCCTTCCATTCTTCTTCAATCTAGAAACTGTATTATTCTCTTTGCTCCACTATCAAATTTGTGGAAGACAAGGAAAAGAATAGAACGAGTAACTAATAAACCAAACGTAAAAATACAAGAAGAAAGAGGGACCACTTTGAAAACTTATACCGGCCAAAAAGGGTCTAAGTGCAAATAATACAATCTCCAATAGATTCCGTAATCCGTATTAGTACGGCCGGCACAAAGGCCACTACTTCTCCATTTCCAATAAGCATATCCCTCCCCCATTATCCTACATCTTTCTTCTTTTTTTTTTTTTTTTTTTAATTCAAATATTTTATATAACATTGATATAAATTAATCTTTTATTAAATTAAAAGAATTGTAACTTCGTTGAGTTTTTTTACAATCTTTATCTTAAATATTTACATTTCCAGTCAAACTGAATAATTTCTGACAATTGGCATCTCCTAATTTAATAAAAATACATATTTTGTCTTCTATGAAATTGCTAATTTGTATGTTACTCTAAAAGCATATAGTATAATGTAAATTTTTCATTAATTAAGAAGTTCACGGATTATTCTTTGACTTTACTCTTCCATTTAACTCGTTACCTTCTTAACTCTCGGTCACTTGTCAGTGTGCCACACACTATACACATTTTTTTTTCTATAGGGACATAGGTGGACTATCCTGGGGTAGAGGGTTATCGGCTCGCGATAACTTTAGAAAAACTGTATGTATATATGTGTATATATTTTAAATAAGAAGTATATATTTAATTGGCACCTTAATATTCAAATCTTAAATTATTGCATTGATTGATTTAGCTGAAGGGGAGGGGGAAGGCACAACTTGACTTTTAGCGTTCTGACTTTACTATTTACTTAAATTTTTATTCGATAATGATATTCTCTCAAATTTTGGACCCGCCTCGGATTGAGAGGGAGGAGTTATATTCTACTTTTTACTATACAAATAAATCATTTAACTTTATGACAACATATTTTCAAGATAAAAGAAAGAGCACTATACCAATCTCCACTTGACCTCCTACCCCAAAACCAGCGTGCCATTCTCCAACCACATCTTATTTATGAGCGCTTTTGCTATATAAAATATTTATAATATCTTGAAATCTAAAGTACCACTTCTTCCTTCCAAATTTCACAGCCTTCTATATATATATATATATATATATATACATATATCACCACTTAGCCTCATCACTTACTCGATCCCAACGTAACACACTATATATATTCTCCCTCTCCTATCTTTCATCTTCTAAATTCAACGGTTAATTCTAAGTCCTACTTCACAAAGAAGAAGAAGAAGAAGAAGATGAAGGTGAAGAAGGGATGGCTAGCAATTCAAGTAGGGTTAGAAGAAGAAGATGGTGGGATTCAAAGATTTGTTATTCCCATTTCATATTTATATCACCCTCTTCTACAAAAGCTTCTTGATAAAGCTCACGATGTATATGGCTACCATGTCGTTGGACCATTAAAGCTGCCGTGCTCCGTCGACGACTTCCTCCATATACGGTGGCAGATTGAAAAAGAACCTAACCGGAGCCACCACCACCACCATCATCACCACCACCACCACTACTTGGCTAGTGCTTTGTCCTTTCACTCATGTTGAATAGTACTCAACTAATAGGGCTTTCTTGTAACTAAAGATCTAGTTTAGTTTTTCTTGGGAACTTTGAACTTGCAGTCTCTGAGATATCGACAAATTTTTACTTTGATTATATATTGTGATAGTTCGTTCAGCATATTTAATCTTCTTTTGCTCGTAAATTGTTAAACACTCATACATTTCTTTAATTTGTTACTGTTACTCCATTACCGGGAATACTCCATCCATCCGGACCACGATAAGTGACCAATTTACTTTGGGCACATCCATTAAGAAAATACAAAATTCTATACAAAAATAGTTAGTATGACTAAAATAATCTTAATTAAAATTACACATAATTAATGTGAGTAGTAAAGACTTTTTTAGGGATACGTACATAAGGGTAATTTTAGAAAAACAAATTAAATTTTTTCTTGATTATATAAATGGACACTTATTTTGAACCAAAATAAAAAAATAAATTAGTCACTTATTGTGGACCAAAGAAAGTAATATATACTTTGTGTTTGTACTTTATATGGTAAAGTTTGAATAGAACAATTAATAAAGAAAAAAGAATTTTGAAACTCGTGCTAGATATAAAACAAATCATGGATATTTATTTGATAAAATATCTTAAGGATCAAAATTAAAATTTAACAATAATTGGAGGACAAATATGAAATTATCGCATGCTTTCTTCTTCTTCTTCTTCTTTATTTATTTTTTATTTTTTGCTTTTTTGATTTTTTCCAATTAAGGACTACCACGTGATAGATAGAAGCGGAGTTAGAATTTTAAATTTATAAGGTCGAAAATTATCTTAAGTTACTGAGTTCTAATTATTAGTTTATATATATTTAATACATTTTTAAGATAAATATAAGGTTCGAACCAAAACTACTATGACGGTATTCTAGCCCCCGGTGAAGGATTGGATTCCCCCACTTTTCTCGGATTCAAGCCTTAAAAATAGAAAAAGTTCTAGTAATGAGCTTTTCTTTCTTTAATAAACCTTACATAATGTGAATTCAGCCGGATTAATTAAGATTTAATACGGGTATCAAATACCGGGTGCAAAAGCAGATTAAAAAAGCTAATCTTGAAAGATGTTGTACCCTATGTACGTGCCCAAATATTACTTGGGGAATCACCTTTTTACTTGATATTGCGGGCAGCAAATAATGAACTTTATTCTGCCCTTGACTCCTTGTTAGCACTTAGCATTTATCTATTTATGTGCAAGAGAAGGGAAGTGTGTCTCCTAATGAAGGCAGATTTACCACTTTTAATCTTGTGATATACTTATCCCCACAAAATATTTATATACCAAAGTAAGCAATGTAACTTAATTGCTAATTAAAAATTAACATAGAAATAAATATTATTTTATCCGAGTAAAGTGATAAATATGCATATATAAGACAAATATTTTGTATTCATTTGCTTGAAGTAAACGGCAGGTGTATGTTAATTTTTACAAAGGTCTAGTACCTATTTCTTTGGACTATTCAAACTCCCGTCCCCCAATTAATCATACAACCAATTAAATCTTAAGAAATTTCCCTTTTATTATATGGTTAGAGACAAACTATTTCAATTATTGGAACTAAAGTAATAATGTTAAAAATACTTTGTAATTAGTAAAGGTTTAGCTAAAATATTTTATAATTTTGACCCTTGGATGTTTCAAGAGGTGATTTTCACCGTACAGTGCATAGTACTTTAATTTGATTAGCTCCCACATTTGTATCTTGGGTGCGTTTAGCAAGAAAGAAGTTATTGATAATGAGAAAAATCATTTGCTAAAGAAAAATATTTTTTAAGATAAAAGAAAAGATGATACTCACTTATTAACGAACACTATTTTTTTTTATCATTATCTTAAATTCTTAACTTTTAACTTCATATTACTTACCTCAACTAATAACTTAACATTATTATTATTTATAATCTTTTTGCTCAAAATACTTATCAAAACAATAGTTAGATCTCCAACTTACTAATAATGTTTAATATATATTTTTTGAATACTATTTTTTTACTGACCAACCATCAGGAAAATATTTTCGACGAAAATAATTTTTAGAAATTAGTTTTTAAGATAAATAATTCTGTCGTATTACAAAAACTCCTAGCTTTTCAAATCATAGAACAGGAGGAAAAGAAAGAAAAGTAGAGAAATGAAATTAGTTGGCTAAATAAGCTTTGAAAAGTTTTCCAGCACAGAAGTAAGAGGATCCACTTGTAATTGTGTGTGTGTGTGTCAATAACCACTTTCTTCTAGTCACCTCCTTTCACTTTTGCGTTGTAGGTAAAGTGGAAGTACCACAAAAATGGTTACGTACGATAAATGTTGGTTTATTATGACTAATTACAAACTTTCCTCTATACGTTTGAGTTTTGACTTTCTAAATTTTAACTTAAAATTTGTACTGCCTTTTCAGTACGGAATAAGGCACCCTTTGATGAGGTTATTGTGTGACTCAAGTCATGAAAGGTTATATACTGTGGTATATATTCTAAAGTAATAAACACAGCCCCAAATCCCGTAACTTTATAGATTTTCAACTTATGCACATCTAACATGCACTAGAGATGGTCATCTATTCAATTGGTAATATATAGTTAGATGACATATCTACAGTAGTTCTATTGCATGAATAAGAATTTAACGATAGACAAGTTGAAAAAAGAGCGTTAAGTGTCAAGACCCAAAATCCAACCAGCTATGATGGCACCTAACCCAACCTGTTAGGTAATTATTTTAACAATAAATCAATTCAAATGAGATTCATTAAGAGAAAATATGATAATCCAATTGAGCTATTATACATAGAATTCCCAGGGACTGTAGTACAAATCATGAGTTTCTAAGATTTAGAGTTTACAAAGCTGGTATGAAATAAATATATCATCTGTTTGAAATATACATGAACAGATTAAAAATTCTAAAGCTACCAAGAACAAGAGGCAGTTGTGACCGGAATGCAGGTACATCTTCAAATCCAGCTCCCGTCATTCACAACATCATCAATATCCAACATCTGCACGCAAGGTGTAGAAGTATAGTATAAGTACAACCGACCCCATCTACTAAGTAACAAACCTAACCTTAGGTTGAAAGCAGTGACGAGCTTGGACAAAGGTCAGAGTCCAACACCAATAGCCAAGAACAATTCGTAACAATATAAGAAAAGCAATACAAGCAATGACTAAAAATATGTTGCTCAGCTCGTTCACAGTTATGGAAAGATAGTCATGCTTCTGAACTGTAACAGTAAAACCCAAATTTTTCAACGAAAATACCAAAGTATGCATAAGTCAGAAAAACTGTGATTTCTCCCAAATCCTTTCAACAATAAATAAGATGTTTCATTACCAGATAGCATGAGGAAAGTGCTTCTCTATGCCTACATGTCAGTGTGCACGTGAAATCATGAATGTCACCAACATCGGGTAGCATGAGGAAATGCATCTCTATGCCTGTATGTCAAATATGCATGTCAAATGTAATGCATCATAGTGATGAACTCATGTACTCACACTTTCAGAGTACTCAATCTCGATGTCTCACACTTCCCACTCGTCACTCTCTGTGACTCAACACATTCAGTCACCCAGCACTGTACAGGGAGATCCAACCCAAACGCTAATAAATCTTGCTGAGGCGCACTACCGATCCCATCGTGAATCAATAGCAATCGCGCTCACTATGGGTGTGTAGACTCCGGAGGGAAGGGGGCAGATGCAACCCAAGCGCTATAATAAGCAAATCATGGCATGAATTAATAAAGCCTGATGCGGCGTGCAGGCTGATCCCATAAATATCACTCACAAACAGCGCTCGACCTCACTCAGTCATCAATCTCTCCAGTCTTTAGGGCTCACAATGTCATGAAGATCGGCCCAAAAATAATGATATGATTTATCAATAAATATCAATAAAGATTGAGATATGATATGCAAATGAATGAGTATGTAACTGCAATTTAAGCAAATAACTCCACAACAGATATGACCTTAGTGGGTCCCAACAGAATAAACATACAACCTAAGCATGGTTTCTAACATGGATCACGGCTCAATTACTCTAATACGTAGGAATCTCATGGATAAAAACAAGATTAGGTAACTACACAGTACCATAGAAACAACTTACTCATAATTTACACCGTGCACGCCCACACGCCCGTCACCAAGCATGTGTGACACCTCAACGCCAAACACATAACACTTATATTCAGGGGTTTATACCCTCAGCACCAAGTTTAGAAGTGTTACTTACTTCAAATAAGCCAAATTCAATACCAAGCAAGCCAAATGATACTCCAAAAATACCATCCCGCTCGTATTGACCTCTGAACGGCTCGAAAATAGCCAAAATCAACTCAAGAACATCAAATAATGCCAAAGGAACAAACTTAATCGACAAAGGTCGAATCTTTAATCAAAAGCACAAAGTCAACCAAAAAGTCAAACCCAAGCCCGCACCTCAGAACCCGATAAAACTCACAAAATCCGACAACCCATTCAATTGCGAGTCCAACTATACTAGTTTCACTCAAATTCGACTCCGAATCGATGTTCAAAACTCAAAAATTTACTCAATAAAACTTTGGACAAAACCCCCCAATTTTCTCTTTAAAATTCACAATCCAATTACCAAAAATAAAGATAGATTCATGAAATATAACCAAAACCGAGTAGAAAACACTTACCCCAATCCATATAGTAGAGATCGCTTCAAAATCGTTTCAATCCGAACTCCATAGCTCTAAATATGTAAAAATGGCTGAAACCCCCGAAATTAGAGTAATTATAATCATTGGGCGAATCAATGAATCACGATCGTAGAAATACCATCATGAACGCGAAGAAGAAAAAGCGCTGCCCTTGAAATATATATGTGATCGCGGAACAACCTTCGCAATCGCGAAGAATAGCCTACATTGCCTCCACAAATACGCTACGCGATCACGAATTAAATCATGTGAACGCGAAACACACAGGCACCCACACTTCACGAACGCGTCCCCTCTTACGCGAACGCGATGAAGAAGCTTCCAACTTCCAACTCTCAGCTCAGCTTTATGCGAACGCGATATCTCTTATGCGAACTCGATGCCCAATCTCCAGCAACCTGCGGGAACACACACAGTTACTCGCGAACGCGAAGAGGAAATACTCAGCTCTAGATTTTTCCACTATGCTATCACACCTATAACTTTGGGATCGCGAAGAACACTTGGTGCACCACACATCAGCAGGAACACGCAACACAATTATGAAGAAAAATAGTCTGAAATCGATCCGAAACACGCCCGAGCCCCTCGGGACCCTATCCGAACATTTCAACAAGTTCCATAACATAACATGAACCTACTCGAGGCCTCAAATCACACATAACAACATCAAAACCAAGAATTGCACCTCAAATCGAACTTAATGAACTTTGAATCTTTCAACTTCAAAAACTCAAGCCGAAACATATCAAATCAACCTGAAATGAGCTCAAATTTTGCACACAAGTCCCAAATACCATAACGAATCTATTCAAATTCCCGGAACCACAATCTGAACCCGACATCATCAAAGACAATTCCGGTCAAACTTATGAATTTTTCAAACCTTCAAATTTTCAACTTTCGCAGATTAGCCCGAACCCTTCTAGAAATATTCAAATGCAAATTCGGGCACACGCCCTAGTCTAAAATCACCATCCGGACCTAACAGAACCATTGAAACTGCGGTCCGGGGTCAAAAAAATAAAAGTCAAACTCTGTCAACACCTCCAACTTAAAGCTTCAAACATGAAATTCATTCTTCCAAATCAATTCCGAATAACCTGAAAATCAAAACTGACGATTTATACAAGTTATAATGCATCATACGATGCTACTCAAGACTTCAAAAAGTTGAACGGAGCACAAATGCTCAAAACAACCGATCGGATTGTTACACTAAGGCACTTCTATAGTCAAATACTAGTAATTAAGTGAATTAAAACTAGATGAGACAAAGTTGTTCAAAATAAGTATTATTGAGACGGATTCACGTCTTTTAAACCAATATAGTCCTCTGTTCTTGAAGCATAAGCAATTTATTTAATTAGTCTTATAATCAAGTAGAAGAAACTTATCCAATGATCATCCCTGGTCACTTTTAATCTCAAATTTTTAGGGTTGATGAGGATTCGATCATTTAGCCGATTTTTGAAAGAAACGAAAGTATAGATAAAAAGTACTTCTAGAAAAAACCTCACGATCTAATGGTTGTGCGATAATATTAGATATATAAACATAAATAATCGAACATCTCTAGTGATTAACACCTGGTGGCAATTAGATTTTCCGAAGCTCTTCTTCGATCTGGATTTTGTTTATATCATTCTCTTTGCTCCACACTAAAAGTTGTGGAGTGTGTGGAAAATAATAGAACAAATACTCCAAATATAAGAATACAAGAACAAGAAGGGACCACATTTAAAACCCATACCGACCAAAAGGGTATAACTGCAAATACAATCTCAAAAGATTCTGTTATCCTTATTGGTACGGCCGACACAAGTCCACTCCACTTACATTTTTATTTTATTCTCCATTTCCATTTTCTACCCCTTAATCTTGCAAGGTTTGTGGAAAATTAATTGTTGGTTACGCTTCAGCCCCTTAATCCTTGCCTAACTAATTTTAATATAATTAAATTATGCATAAATAATTTTTATATTTAATATTTGTATAACTCTAACCAACAACCAAACAACTCCTAATTATATCAGTTCAACTTAATAGTGACATTACGGATTAAGCATAGACTTGCACGCCTTTAAAATATGACATTAAGCTTATACTTCGCATTTTTTTTGTGTTCTGTCACTATAAAAATTTACCATTATATCAACGGAAAAGGGTTTAAAATACTCCTAAACTATTGGAAAAGGTTTAAAAATATCCTTCATTCATCTATTGGGCTAAAAATACTCTTCCATCTACCTTTTTAGTTCATTTATGCCTTTTGACCGTTAGGTCAACGGTAAACTAAAAATAATAATTATTTAAATCCACGTGACAACTTCTTATTGGTCGAAATTAAAACATCTAAGCTATTAGAAAGACCGACTCATATCTACCCATTTTCAAACTAACTCGCCCCAAACACTAACCCGACCCGAAAAAAAAATTCAACTAAAACAAGATTTTTTTTTTAATATTACCAAAAAAAAAAGATCTTGAATACATCAGTTTCGAAGGTTGTGAGATCAATTACTACTGTGAAGAATCTTGACTAAGAGAAAGCATGAAACACTTCATCAGAAAAATACATGGCTGCTTGAAGCTTTGAATTATTTGTGTTTTTATTTTTGAAATTTTTAGGGAAAAGTTATGGTTGTGTAATTGTAGTTGCATGTTCAAGTAATAATATATTTCTTTTAGTTGAACTTTTCATTCGGGCCGGGTTAATGTTTGGGGCGAGTTAGTCCGAAAAACGGGTAGATATGGGTGAGTCTTTCTAATAGCTTAGATGTTTTAATTTCGACCAATAAGAAGTTGCCACGTGGATTTAAATAATTATTATTTTCAATTTACCATTGACTTAACGGTCAAAGGGCATAAGTGACATTACTAGAAAACGGCAGATTTCCGACGGCCAAAACGGTCGGTAATCGGTCAGAAATCACGTATTTCTGATTGTTTTCCGACCGAAATTGGTCGGTCGGAAAACGATTTCCGACCGAATCAGTCGGTGATTTCCGACAGATTCGGTCGGAAATTTTAAAGGTCAAACAAATAAAATTAATAATTAAAAATTAAATTTTATTTAATTTTCGATGGATTCCATCGGAAATTAAATAAAAATTTAATTTTTTAAAAAAATATTTCCGACCGAATCTGTCGGAAATTAATAATTAAAAATTAAATTTTATTTAATTTTCGACGGAATCCGTCGAAAATTTGTGAATATATATTTTTGTTTTTAACATTTCTGACCAAATCAGTCGGAAATTAATAATTAAAAATTAAATTTTAGTTAGTTTCCGACGGAATCCGTCGAAACTATTTGAATATTAAATTTTTTTTAAAAACATTTCCGACCAAATTGGTCGGAAAACTGTGAATTTATGGTTAAATTTGGGCAGTTGCCTGACAGTTTCCGTCAGATTTTATGTAAAATTGGGCAGAACTCTGCCCACTTTCGAGCTACACCACCTGTCAAACTAGTACAAATAAAAAATAGCAACCAACATACATTATCAATAATCTAAACCAACCATACAGTAATACCAACAATACCAATCATTAAAACTAACAATTCTGGGCATAAAAACATCCAAATAGTAGCCCACATTCAAGTTTAAAAGCAATACATCAAGTTGTCTCTCACAATCAAGTTTACCAATCTACCAAAACATCACAACTAAACTACTACACATCAGATTCATATCATCAGATAAATCATGCCCATGTTTACTCATGAATTTATGCATCTTGGTAATTGTTTAGTTTTGGGAGTCCAATCGTTGCTTCAATTCACGAATCTCGTTTCTCATATCTTCCATCTGTTCTTGATTTTGAAGAGAAGAATTGGCTAAGAGTGGGTGTGGAAGACCTATAGGTCGACATACTCCTAGTCCGTAGACTCTGCCTTTGTTTACTCCACCTGTTGCATGTGTCCACAATGAAGCCATATCATCAGGTGTTGGTTGAGTTGAAGGAGGCTGAGTTTATAGCCATTCTTCCAACCTTTTATGATAATCTTCCTGAAATGAAAAACATAATTATCATGTAAACAAACTAATATTAATAAATCAAGCAATATTCTATATTGTGATATCCTACTAAATGTTACATGATCATGTGCATCCAGCATAATTGTTCTTGGAAACTCGGAGTATTTAATTATTTGAGATTCAGCTATTAAACATTTATATCAATAACTTAACACACTTACATTTCACACAAGGACACCTAATCCTTCCTCCAATAAGAAAATCATCAAGTGTTTGAGCCTTAGCAATAAATTCAGTAACCCCTTCAATAAATTCTTCCCTCAACCCCGCACGATTAGGATGATTTCTATAATACATCCATCTACGATGCACAAATTCCATCTACACAAATAGAAATCTATAAATGAGATTTTTAAATGATGGGAACATTCATATATTTAGCTAAAAAGAAGGTGAGTCACTGACTTTTCTTACTCTAAACAAGAAAAAAAAATATTCCAAAGATAAACAACATAAATCAACACAAAACAACTACTTAATTGACTGAATCACTAAATGATGGTGTTGTTACATATTACCACTGTAGCCACTACAATACAAATTAAAAAAAAGGTAAAAAATCACAAGTTAACTCTCTAATACCAAGTGAATTACGTATCTTACGAGACAACAGAGAAGAAGCAATTGAAGGTCCCCAAACTCTAAATTTCTTTTCTAATCAAACCATACTCTAAAGTTTACTTCAAAATAACTTTTGTTTTTCTGTTTGTGGATAGATATAAACTCTGTGTGCATATAATGATAAAAACTTAAGTTTTTGCTATTTGTTTTGTAGCTAGTGGAGCTAAAAATTGTATCTTTTTTGGTATTCTTGCTCTCTAATGGGGATTTGTCTGAGCTACCAAATCAAGACTGAGATCACATTTTAACTGACTTGGAGTATAAGAAAGAAAAAGTATATGTAATTTTTTTCTCCAACTAGTGATGAAAAATTAATTTATTCTTAAGTTCTGGAAATTGGAATGGTGCAAGTAATAAAATCACCAATAGAAAAGATACGAAATTTCAAACCATTTTGCAGTCAAATAAAACAAATGTTTATATGGAATATAATTTCATAACATCTAAAGATGATAAAATAACGTAAACCCAAAGCTAATGGTCTAATTGACTATATTCTCAAGAAGATTAAGTAAAAAAAAAACAAGTAATATATGAATTGTGTTGTCAAGCTAACATCAGTATCAGTATTATATGTCCCCAATATAAATTTCTAAATAAGCCACACAATACTAAAAACATACATATTGTTGCAAGTAATCCTGTTTATATGTTTCTATTTACAAAATCATCACCAGCAAAAAGGAAAATTACTCCCTTTACACAGAAATACTAAGCTACATTAATCAAGTATTTTCTTTCTAATAAGCAGAATCTTGATTTTGAGTTTATTCTTTGTTTCTTTTGGCTCTCTAATTCATTGGAGCTCCACTTTTAGCAGATTGATTACTCGAAAGAACCGTACCTAGATAAGGGAAGAAGCTATCTCTATTTTCCGGACATAGAGGGATGCAATTCTCTCCTTTCTAAAGCTGCGCAAGGAGGCCCCCCAGAACAAAGCCCCACACCTCTTCTCCCCCCCCCCCCCCCCCCCCCCCCCTCCCCTAATGAAGGGCGGCGAGTGTTCGGGCAGGTGGAGTGATGGCTAAGTGAGTCAGCCAACGACAAAAAAGGAACATTTGTCTCAATGCTGTTGAGATTGTTTGGACTTGTGCCAAAAAGAAACCTTTCCAAAATGCAACGGACTTCATTTTTCTCCGTGTTCTGATTTAAGAGGCCTCCCGACAACACTGAGCAGCCCAAATAAACAAGAAAAAAAATAACAGAAGACTAATAAAACCACCAAAGGTCAAAAATTATTTGTTAGTAATAACTATTGGTGTAATTAGGCATGAATTTCTTCTAATTTTAGTGTCAACGGAGGTTCTTTGTACTGATACTAGAAAAAACTACAAAAATTCATGAAACACACTAAAAATAATCAAGGAATCAGATGAGGAAAACTTACCTGGTAGTGGAGGGTCTTAACGAAGCTTCAACGGCACCGGCGAGTGGCGCTGGTTCGTGGCAGCGACGGGTTTGGGGTGGAGAGTTTGAGAGAGAGAGAGAAGAGAGAAGGAAGAAAAGAGGGAAAGGAAAAGAAAGATGTTAGCTTTTAGGGTTTTTAAAAAACTTTTTCGACTAATTCAGTCGGTAATTTGGTCAAACAAGTCAACCTTATTTTTAATAAATATTTTCAACCGAATCCGTCGCTTTTTTTTTTTTAAATTTCCGACCGAATTGGTCGCTAATAGTGACGCGGAATTTTTCGCCAAAAATTACGATAGATTTGGACCGAATATTAGTCGTAACTATTATTAAAAATTAAAAAATAACTTTTTATGTATTTTTCGACCGATTCCGTCGGAAATTTTCGACTACTATTTTCCGTCGAAAATTTCGATCAGAAATTGGCCGTTTTTAGTAGTGTGAACCAAAAAGGTAGATGGAAGGGTATTTTTAGCCCAATAGATGGATGAAGGGTATTTTAAAACCTTTTCCAATAGTTTAGAGACACTTTTAACCCTTTTCCAATATGGGTTTATTTTACTTATATGACAAAATTGTAATCAAAATTATTATGTCAAAATATTATTTTACTTTTTTGTCCCTAATTAATTATATTTTACTTGAATCCAAACATAACCATATATATTCAACTTAAAAATATTAAGTATTAATTATTTTTGTAATTAAACTACAGCTTGTTAAATCGTCTAGGGATGGGGTGGATAAAATGGGGGCTAGCGTCTGGCGTCTTGTGTGACAAGAAGGTCCGTCGGAACTTAAAATAAACTATACAACGGTGGTTAGACCAGCCATGTTATATGGTGCATCGTGTTGGTTAGTTAAGAACTCCTATAGCCAGAAGATGAAAGTTGGAGAAATGAGTATCCTAAGATGAATATGCGGGTACACTCGGCTGGATAAGATTAGGAATGAAGATACCCGGGTAAAGGTGGGTGTGGCTCTCATGGAAGACAAGATGCGGGAAGGTAGACTTAGATGGTTCGGGCACGTGCAAAGGAGAAGCATGGATGCCCCAGTTAGGAGGTGTGAACGGCTCGCCTTAACGGGTATGAGGAAAGGTAGACGACAACCTAGAAATGTTGGGGAGAGGTGATCAGGCAGGACATAGTGCGATTACAGATTTCCAAAGACATGATCCTTGATAGGAAGTTGTAGAGGTCGAGCATTAGAGTCGTAAGTTAGGATATAGGAAGCAAGTATGATATTGTTTCATTTTAGGCTCCTAGTGCTCTATTTGTGTCTTTAGTACTTCATTAGGATTATAGGTTAGGTTGTAGGAAGCTAGTCTGGAAGTGTTTTGTCTTCAGATATTAGTGGTTTTTGTTGTGTCTATATTATTCCATCGCGTCTGTAGTACTCTGTCATTGTTACTGCTTAGTGTTATTATTTCTTTCTCCATTTTTTGGTTATTACATTGTTGGTGTTATTTTTCTAGATTTTTTTGATGTTACTGCTACACTGTCACGTTTTTATCTTATTATCGAGGATCTACCGAAAACAATATTTTTACTTCTTCAAAGTAAAAATAAAATATGCGTATACACTACTTTTTCCAAACCTCACTTTTAAGATTTCACTAGGCTGCCGCTGTTGTTCTTGTTACCTCGGCTGTTTAAGTTTTAATTCATTACTTGTTTCTGAACACCAAACTTCATCATCTTCTAACTCCATAATAACATTACAAATTAGTCATTTTAATATTATAGCAATCATTTATTTTCCTCTAAAAAGAAAGAGCTCCATCTAGCACTTATCCCCATCTTTGTCACCGCCCCCACCTCATAGACCCCCCAACCCAGCACACCATTTTCCAACCACGCACCTTTTATCAATCTTTCTATATATTTTTTTTATAAAAATCTTGAATTCAAAAGCATCACTTCTTTTACTCACAACCTTATATATACATAAATATACCAGCACGATTCACTTATACGAAGACACCAATATTCTCTCCTACTCCCATCTCTCACCACTCGTTCAATACTAACATTATTTCCATCAGACAAAGAAGAGAAGAAAATGAAGGTAAAGAAGGGATGGCTAGCAATACAAGTAGGCTTAGAAGAAGAAGATGGTGGGATTCAAAGATTTGTTATTCCCATTTCACATCTACATCACCCTCTTCTCCAAAAACTTCTTGATAATGCTTATGAAGTATATGGCTACCATGCCGATGGACCCTTAAAACTGCCGTACTCCGTCGACGATTTCCTCAATATACGGTGGCAGATTCAAAAGGGAGCTAACCACCACCAACACCATAAAAACCACCACCAACATCTTCCTAGTTCTTTGTCCTTTCACTCATGTTGATGCCCGCAGTCAATTAATAGGGCTTCCTTTGTTTTCTTTTTCTAGATTTCCCCCCTAAAGAAGTTGGTTTAGACCAAAGCAGTAATAGTAAAGTCCTACGTTGGAAGTTGATTAGAAACATGAGCTATATACATGAAGTGTAGCTTTATAGGTATACTTTTAATGGTGCGAGTCTTGTTGGATAAAGTCATTAATAGTCGAGTCTTCTTAGATAAAGTCATACAGGTTTCGAGAGCAATCGATATCGCACTATGCTAAGAGTGTCCTAAGAGTGTCTTTCGTATAGGTGTTACCTAATAAACTGGCATTAGAGCCAATAATTTGATGAGACGAGCATGAAGATGACGGATCGAAGTGATCAGAGTGATATGGACCACGTTATTGCCTTTACGGGGTGGAAAAGTATTTCTATCCCGTAGAAAAAAAGTATGTGCACTCTGATTATCGTACTCGGATGATGTGGATGACACCTTGTTCACCTCCAAAGATAAGCCTATAAATTTTGATGATCGATCATTTGAAACTTTATTTGAGTGGAGATCACTTTCTTTTTGTTTTCTTTATTTTACATTTGTTTAATTGGGATAGAGTAAAGATTATTGAACTTTACTATTCTCTATCCTTGTGAGCATTGTCTATTTTACTTTGTGCTCATTGGAGATTGATGATGATGAACCAAGTTGTTAATAGAAAGGGTTTGAAATTTTGAGATCCAATTTTAATTTTATTAAGATTCTTGTAGTTTTGGGATCTGCACAAGTTGCAGGTCTAGTCCAATTCTTAAACGAGATTTTGAATTTTAGTCTGTTGAAGTAGTACTAGTAGTGGAATTTTTATTAAACCAGGATGTAACAAATCCAGCTATTATGCAAATTAATTAGTTTACTACACGACAGGTACCACCCAATCTCGCGAAGAATATTTTCCTTATAAATATCCGTTGTACTATTTTCATCACACAAAGAAGGATGATAGATTTTGAATATGGTCTATTAATTAGTAGACTTTCTATATGAATTTGGACATTATTCATTTATTAATTTAAATTAAAGTTCAACCAACAAGCTCAAATTTAATGTTAATATGCGTTTATGTAGTCAGGCACACAATAGAAAAAAAATCTAACATGATTGATGATAAACATTCAAAGGTTCAATAGTTTAAATACAAATATTATCTAAGTTATATGATTCTACTTGGTGCATATTTTGCGTAATATTGGTGAAGGTATTAACTTTTTTACAATTATATATATTAAAGAAAATTCTCCACTAAGACAAAAAAGGACGTTTAAGTTATGCCAATAAATTTATAAAAATGGAGCAAAAACTTATAGAATTTTTACAGAAGAATCAGGAGAAAAAGAAGGATTTAATTGGGATCTAGACTTAGATGGCTACCTAACTGAGTATGTCATTATCAAAAGGGGAAGACATATCCCTTAGATTAAGAACACAAGTGAATAATACGGTTTATATTCACAGTGTTCACATGGACGACGAGGGTTCGATCCATCCTCAATGTTTTTTGAGTTTGAGCTTGTCGCACGGAGTTTGTCTAATACGGTTTATTTTCACAGTGTGATTTACAGACTATTATACAATGAGAGATTTACTCAGCATGCACAGAGTGTTCACCCGAAAAATAGAGATTGTGACAAAAACTATAGCAGCGGCTGATTTTTCCGGAATTCCAAAAAAAAAAAACCTTACATTTCCAGCTATTTTGTTCTCTCCAATTGTATCAAAGAAGAAAAGTTAAAGTTTCCAGCAAAAAAGCAAGAAAATCCACTTGTATTTTTATATATATATTTATATTCTTACACAGCTTGATGTTAATCAAAAGCCACTTTCTTCTTCTTCATCTTTTACTTTTTGTGCCAAATTAATGGGAAGGTACCACAAAATAGGTACGATAAATGTTGATTGATTTTTTTACTAATGAAACACTTTACTCTTCTTTTAACTTAATCAATAATAAACCAATTAATGATAAACTTGGTACTGCCCTTTCAGTACGGAGTAGGGCGCCCTTTGAAGACATGTGGGGTGTGATTCAAGTCAAAAGTTATATATTCATGGTATATTTTGATGATAATTTTTCTTTATTCCAAAGTTTTCAGCAATAAAACACAAAATCTTATAATATTCTTTAATAGATTTCCAACTTATGCATACGTACGTATTAAAGTGGGAAATCTCTTTCGTACACTACTTGAGCACTATGATGACACGAACGATGGTCATTTGATCTTTCTTCGATTAATAATTAGATGTATCGTACGTGGCACACCAATGGGGACCAAACAATTATATATATAGAAAAAGAGATTATTATACAGTGCGTGATCTCATTAATTTAGTCATTACAAATTACAATAAGAAATTGTGGCACACGTTGTATACGCTTAGTTCTTGTAATAGTTTTTTATTATTTCACTTATAATTTATAAATAAAAAAATAGCATCATTATACCTTCGAGTAAAAAAAGAAAATATGCGTATATATATATATATATAGGAAGTAGAGTGAACAAAGGAGATAATAAGGGAAGGTGATGGAATTTAAATTATATAGCTTGGTTGTATATGTCAATAATTTTGTTCAAGACTCCAAGTTATTAGGATATAAAGTATATAATTTTCTCAATCACAATTTATGTGATATTCTTTTCTAGTCATTCCCAAAAAGAACAAGATATTTTTACATTTAGTAACAATTTAACTTTAAATTTCTTATTTTACCCTCAATGAAATATTCTCTAGTTTGTTTTAAATCAAAATATTAAAAGTTTTTATTTATTTTTTAAACTTTGTATCCTATCAATCAGCCTCATGTGACAAAGGATATATATATATATATATATATATATATATATATTCAAAAAGCCGGTAACTACTGTTAGATTAGTTAGTGTTTGATGGGAGTATTTGAGAAGAGGTTGTTTTGTCCCTCATTGGAAAAAGAAAGAAAGGAAGAGGTGTTTAAAAGCACTTCCTTATCTTATATAGTTTGAATATTTTTTTGAGGGTGTTTTGGAGGGAAATTGAAATTTGGCTATATTATTAATAGTCAAGATTGGGCACTTGGGCACTTGGGAAAATTGGGCTTTGGGCCAATTAAGTAGCCCGGAATTAATATTTTAGTCACTATTATTTAATTAATTAAAACTTTTTTGCCTTTTAATTTCAGAAAACGTTTTTAATTAATTTCTTTTAAATTCAAAAGAAGGTGACTATTGGTTTTAAAAGGTGCCTATTATGAAGAGATGAGTCTGTTGATTCCAACAGACTCCTAGAGGTATTATAAATACCTATCTCTTCTCCAAAACGAAATTATCTGAAAATCCCATCTCTTTTTCTTCTGCTTATTTTCTACAACTCACAAATATTCTGTTCGTGTGGGAAATTCGAGTTAATTGCTAAAACTCGAATTTCGGAGGCTTTGTAAATTCCTGGAGGAATTCTGCTATTATCCCTGCAGCAATTAGTGGGAAGCTTAAATTCCTTAAGGACAGTGAATACACTATCGAAGCCAGATTATTTCATCTTAATCTTTTAACTCTAACAATCTTAAGGAATTTAAAACACTGCAATGGAGGCTTCTGGTAGTGATTCTGGTTTCAACAAGATGTTCGAAGTGTTCAAACTGGATCGATTTGATGGCTCGAATTTCACCCGCTGGAAAGACAAATTGTTGTTCTTCCTCACGGAGTTGGGAGTAGCATATCTGCTGAGTTCTGATCTTTCTGCAATGCCAGAACCTACTGCTCAAGATTCTGATGAAATTAAGGCTGCACGCAAAAAACGTGAAGATGATGAGGTGCGTTGTAGAGGTTTTATTTTAAACTCACTTTCTGATTGTTTATATGATTTGTTCTGTCCTCTCAAAACACCACAAGAAATTTGGAAAGCCTTGGAACAAAAATATACTGCTGTGAAACAAGGAACGGACAGATTCCGTGGAATGAAATTCTTTGAATTTCAAATGGTAGATGGTAAATCTGTCATGGAGCAGGTTGATGAATTGCTTGTATTGATATCTAGACTCAAAGATTTTAAAGTCGATGTTTCTGAATCTCTTCAAGTGGTTGATGTACTTGCAAAATTACCAGCCACTTGGAATGACTATAGGAAGAAATTATTACATTCTTCTTAAGACTTTAATGTGGACCAGTTGACAAAGCATATTCGAATTGAAGAAGAGTCACGGAAACGTGAAAATAAATATGCTGCCGAAACTAGTTCAAAGGTGAATTATGTTGAGTCCAGTAAGGCAAACAATTCTGGAAAATCTGGAAACAAGGCTGGAAAGAAGAGAAAGTTTGAGGCTGCTCAAAAGGAAAATTCTTCTAACATTAANGACAGATTCCTTGGAATGAAATTCTTTGAATTTCAAATGGTAGATGGTAAATCTGTCATGGAGCAGGTTGATGAATTGCTTGTATTGATATCTAGACTCAAAGATTTTAAAGTCGATGTTTCTGAATCTCTTCAAGTGGTTGATGTACTTGCAAAATTACCAGCCACTTGGAATGACTATAGGAAGAAATTATTACATTCTTCCGAAGACTTTAATGTGGACCAGTTGACAAAGCATATTCGAATTGAAGAAGAGTCACGGAAACGTGAAAATAAATATGCTGCGGAAACTAGTTCAAAGGTGAATTATGTTGAGTCCAGTAAGGCAAACAATTCTGGAAAATCTGGAAACAAGGCTGGAAAGAAGAGAAAGTTTGAGGCTGCTCAAAAGGAAAATTCTTCTAACATTAAGAAAGGTCCGTGTTATACTTGCGGAAAAATGGGTCATTTTAAGAGAGATTGCAGATTTCGTAAGAGACAAAAGAATGAAGAAAATGCTGGACAGAAGAGGGTAAATAATGTTGAACAACAACAAGCTTCTTCTTCGGATATTGTTGCTATGATTTCTGCCTTTACCAACTTGAATCTGAGTATGGTGACCGAATGCAACATGGCAGCAACTATGAAATCTGCAGATTGGTGGTATGATTCCGGTGCTACAGTTCATGTTTGCAATGACAAGAGTTTCTTCAAACATTACGAAGTTGCAACAAATGATGAAAAGGTTTTAATGGGGAATCATGACACCGCCAAGGTTTTTGGAAAAGGAACAGTTGAACTACAATTCACTTCGGGAAAGAAGATGATTTTAATGAATGTTCACCATGTACCTGATGTTAGGAAGAATTTAATTTCCGCAAGTTTATTATGTAAGAGAGGCCTCAAAGCTGTTATAGAGGCAGAAAAGATTATTTTCTCTAAGAATGGTGTATTTGTAGGACAAGGCTACTCTTGTGAGGGCATGTGCAAATTAAGTATTAATAAAGTTGAAGTTTATGCTTATATGATTGAGTCATCTATTACTTTATGGCATGCTAGATTTTCACATGTTAATTTTCGATATATTAAGTTTATGTCTAAAAATAGATTAATTCCTGCTGTTGAAAATAATGATAAAAAATGTGAAATATGCATACAAGCTAAGATGACTAAGAAATAATTTCCCAAGAATGAAAGAACAAGTAATTTACTTGAACTTGTGCATTCCGATATATGTGAATTGTATGGTCATTTAACTAGAGGTGAAAATAGATACTTTATTACTTTTATAGATGATCATTCTAGATATACACATGTTTACTAATAAAAACAAAATATCAAGATTTTGATATGTTTAAGAGCTACAAAGCATTAGTTGGAAATCAGTTGGAAAAGAAGATTAAAATCCTACGCAGTGATCGAGGAGGCGAATATCTTTCCAATGAATTTTCTGTATTTTGTGAAGAAAATGTTCTGATTCACCAAGTTAGTGCACCGTATACCCCATAACAAAATGGTCTTGCTGAAAGGAAAAATAAAACGTTGGTAGATATGGTTAATGCAATGCTTTTACATGCAAAATTACCAACAAATTTGTGGGGGAAAGCTTTGTTGACGGCTTGTTTTGTGCACAATAGAGTACCTTCAAAGAAATTTAAGGTTTCACCATATGAATTATGGAAATGAAGAAAGCCTAACTTAAATTTCTTAAGGGTGTGGGGTTGTTTATCCTATTATAGAATTCCAGATCCTAAAAGAACTAAGTTAGGACCTAGAGGAATTAAGAGCATATTTGTAGGATATGCTGAGAACTCAAAGGCATACAGGTTATTGGACATTGAGTCTAAATGTATTGTGGAATCTAAAGATGTTGAGTTCTTAGAAACAAAGTTTATTGGTGATTCTAATAATTCACACGAGGATACAGAATAAGATGGTAATGCAAGCATTAGGGATAATGCAGTAACTCAAGAAAATTTTGCCGAACCTAGTTCTTCTTCTAACAATAAAGGAAATGTAATTGAATCTCCTGTAGAACCAAGGAAAAGTCAAAGAGTTAGAAAAGAAAAAAATATAGGTTCTGATTTTATTTCTTCTCAAGCACTAGTCTTTTTGGTAGAAGGAAGTAGAGATGAGGTATTAAATAAAATACCCATTATTTTAAATTTAGAAGAGGATCCTAAAACCTATAGTGAGGCTATGGCTTCACGGGATTCTGCTTTCTGGAAAGAAGCTGTAAATGATGAAATGGATTCTCTTTTATCTAATGGTACATGGGTATTGGCAGATTTACCTTCTAATACTAAACCTATTGGGTGTAAATGGGTTTTTAGAAGAAAATACAATACTGATGGTTCTCTACAAACTTTTAAAGCTAGACTAGTAGCCAAAGGATTTAGACAAAAGGCAGGAGTAGATTATTTTGGACACATATGCTCCTGTGGCAAGGATTACCTCAATAAGAGTGTTGTTTGCTTTGGCATCAATATATAATCTAAATGTCCATCAAATGGATGTTAAGAAAGCGTTCTTAAATGGTGATCTTGATGAAGAAGTTTATATGGAGCAACCCGAAGGGTTTGTGCTTCCTTGAAATGAGAATAAAGTTTGTAAATTAGTTAAGTCCTTGTATGGATTAAAACAAGCTCCAAAATAAAGGCATGAAAAATTTGATAGTGTTATATTATCAAATGGTTTTAAACATAACGGAGGAGATAAATACATTTATTCCAAATTTACAAAGGATTATGGAGTGATAGTATGTCTTTATGTTGATGACATGCTAATCATAGGAACTAATATGCAAAGCATAAATGAATTTTCTTTATTTTGTGAAGAAAATGGTGTGAGTCACCAAGTTAGTGCACCGTATACCCCACAACAAAATGGTCTTGCTGAAAGGAAAAATAAAATGTTGGTAGATATGGTTAATGCAATGCTTTTACATGCAAAATTACCAACGAATTTGTGAGGGGAAGCTTTGTTGACGGCTTGTTTTGTGCACAATAGAGTACCTTCAAAGAAATTTAAGGTTTCACCATATGAATTATGAAAAGGAAGAATGCCTAACTTAAATTTCTTAAGGGTGTGGGGCTGTTTATCCTAATAAAGAATTCCAGATCCTAAAAGAACTAATTTAGGACCTAGAGGAATTAAGAGCATATTTGTAGGATATGCTGAGAACTCAAAGGCATACAGGTTATTGGACATTGAGTCTAAATGTATTGTGGAATCTAAAGATGTTGAGTTCTTAGAAACAAAGTTTATTGGTGATTCTAATAATTCACACGAGGATACAGAACAAGATGGTAATGCAAGCATTGGTGATAATGCAGTAACTCAAGAAAATTTTGCCGAACCTAGTTCTTCTTCTAACAATAAAAGAAAGGTAATTGAATCTCCTGTAGAACCAAGGAAAAGTCAAAGAGTTAGAAAAGAAAAAAATATAGGTTCTGATTTTATTTCTTCTCAAGCACTAGTCTTTTTGGTAGAAGGAAGTAGAGATGAGGTATTAAATAAAATACCCATTATTTTAAATTTAGAAGAGGATCCTAAAACCTATAGTGAGGCTATGTCTTCACGGGATTCTGCTTTCTGGAAAGAAGCTGTAAATGTTGAAATGGATTCTANTTAAAGCTAGACTAGTAGCCAAAGGATTTAGACAAAAGGCAGGAGTAGATTATTTTGGACACATATGGTCCTGTGGCAAGGATTACCTCAATAAGAGTGTTGTTTGCTTTGGCATCAATATATAATCTAAATGTCCATCAAATGGATGTTAAGACGACGTTCTTAAATGGTGATCTTGAAGAAGAAGTTTATATGGAGCAACCCGAAGGGTTTGTGCTTCCTGGAAATGAGCAGAAAGTTTGTAAATTAGTTAAGTCCTTGTAGGGATTAAAACAAGCTCCAAAATAATGGCATGAAAAATTTGATAGTGTTATATTATCAAATGGT
>ML435956.1:1140-16288 GCA_005239525.1 Nicotiana knightiana | reverse complement strand
ATCGATAAGTAATTATCGATAAGGGTCAAAATCGAATCGATAAATCGAATGCACACCCCTAACCATAACAGTCCACATAATCCATTAGGTCATCACAACACTCATCATAAAAATAAATTTAAACAAAAAAAAATGATAATATAGTCAAAAGTCCCAGAAGAAGAATAAAACTGAAGCAAATAAAACTACGTCATCATTCGACAGCGTAAAGCAACATAAAAACGAGAAGAGTCTAGAACGGACCTATAAAGCCAAAATTATATTTTTGATTCAATAAAGAAAAGCTCCTTTAACAAAGCTTTACAACAGGAACAAATACCAATCGAAGCTTCAAAGCTAATACTCCAATAGACTGAAATCTACACCGGTGAAACTCGAACAAAATCCGGAACCAAAAACCTCGACGGACTCGGAACTCGCCGAAAAATATGGTAATAATGGTAACAAAGCACATAATTGAAGGAAAAGAGAAGTCGATTGAAACCTCCAAAGCAGTCGATGCCGCAAAGATTTCGAACCCCACCTTAATTGTTTCTGGCAATTCCCTTTCTATACTTTTTGCTTTCTTTGTTTTTTCAAAAAAAAAAACTGGCAGATGTTTTGTTCAAAATCTCGTTCTTCCTCTTTTCTCTTTTTTTTTTCCCTTTGTTTCTTGTTACACCCTCTCGTTTTCTCTCTTTTTTTTTCTCCTTTGTGATCCAAGTTTTTTTTCTGTTTTTTTTTTTCAGAAAAATTCCCCCATTATATATAGATGTGTATGTGCTTGTAACTTATGTGAAGAAATTGAGAAGTGGAGAGAAGAACGTGAGTGTGTGGGAGTGTGGTGTTGTAGTGTGGTGTGAGAGTGGGGATAAGACATGAGTGTAGTGGGGAAGTGGGGAGTTGGGAGGTTTTATTTTATTTTTATTCTTTTTTTTTCTTCGTTTTTTTATTTATTTAATTAATTAATATTTTTTTAAACCATTTTTTTTAATAAAAGAAGATAAAATACACATGTATATATATACACACACTTTTAAACTTTAAAGGGACTATATAAATAAGAAAATTCACTATTTACACTAAGATTCAAATTATACTAAAAAAATTACTATAACTTACATTTAAATTAAAAGAAACCAAATTATATATAATTTCTTCTATTTAAACATAGGAACAAATCTTATATTCTAAGAATGTGAATATTTTTGTTATTTTTTTTTAATTTTCTTAAATAAAACTTATTAAGAGTAAGATAAAAAATTAAAATATTAAAATTAGACCTAAAAGAAATATTTACACTAAAATTTTCGGTGTGGTAAAAAATTAGTTGTTCACAATTACGACGCCAATTAACACTATTTATTCTTGCTATATGCATTTTTTATTAATAGATAAGCTTACACGTACAACGCATGTACCCTAAAGCTAGTAATATTAAAAAAAAAAACATAGCCTTATTACCGATCGAAATATTGTCTGTGCGTTTACTAAAAAAATTGATACTCCACCATACATCATTAGGTACTTTTTTTATGGCGCACAACTTTAGGATACGCCTTTTTTTAGTCCCACTTAAATCCCTAACCACCAAAATATTGTTATGCAATTGGTAATTTAATAAAGCAAACAAACTATGGCTAAATAATTAGCCTTGAGAATGAATAAATCAAAGTAAAAATGCACTTAACTTAACCATAATTAAATGCTAAAAACTTATATATATATATATATATATATATACACACATCTTATTTATTAGTTTAATGTAAAACCCAGAGCAGAAAGGATTTACTCTAAACTTTGGCGGAATCTAGAACCAGCATGAAGAAAGACCATTTCTAGAGTTAAAATATTTTGAACAAATGTGGAGACTTAAAATAGAACATAAAGAAAGACCAATGTCAAGGTTGAATCGATATATATAACCTTAAAAAAAGAGCGCACAGGTTAGGGTTGATGATTTATCTATATCTATATATATATATATACTATATTAAAAGCACGAAGGTCCTTAGTGAAATATCGTTTACTTTTTTTATCCCTTAAAAATAGATTTTACATTAGACAAATTGTCATTTAAATTAATGTTTAGGAGTTGAAATTAGCTAAACTTTAATTATTAAATTTTTCTTATTTGAAATGTGTAGAAAATCTTAACATTAAATTTAACTGAACTTTTCCAACATTTGTTCTCCTTAACACGTTCGACAATATTTTAGTTGTCCTAAACATGTTCTCCTTTTTCCTTTACTTTCTGTATCCTAATAACTAAAATATTCCATTAAATAAATAATTTAAATTTGATAAATTTGTTAACAATCAATTTTACGAACAATTTCCATTTGACCAATTGAATCTAGGCACAACGTGAATTCTATCTTCTCATACAGAAAAAAACACTAACTCATCAACAAAAAATAATTGAAGGCATTGTCATATAGGAGAGAAATATGAGAGGAATTCTAATCAATCTATTTCGAGAAGATGGTGAAAACAAAACTATTTAAAGAGATAAAATAAGGAATTTATCCATTATTTATTATTACTAATATAAAAGTGAGAAAACTTAAAATAATCAGTTGATAAATCCAAATGTCCATGAAAATTTGAACGATCATTTTATTCTTCGATCAAGCATTATTCCTAAAATGTTTTTGTATTACAAAAATAATTTTACATTATGATAAGTACTACTATTAAATATAATTAATATTTTTGCATAATATCTGAAAACTACAAACAATAATCCAAATAGATAACTTAAAAAATATTTAAAATATAAGAAACGAGAGATAGAGAGAGAAAGATTGTTGGCAAGAGTCAACAACATTAATCATTCTATAAATACAAAAATTAAGAAATGAAATGTAAGACTAATTATCTTTTGAAGTAGAGTTCTTATTTGATAAAATTATAATAGCGGTTAAATATTTAAAACTAAGAATGAGCTAATATTAGAAAATTGCATAAAAATATTATTAGCTGTTTTCATGAAAGTTGAGAGCAAATATAACTCTTTGAATTAACTAATTAGTAACAAATTTAATTAATTTATAAATTTCATCGTACAAATAAATTATTTTTCAAGTTGACAATTAATTGTTTAGATTTATTTTCATAAGAAGACCACTAGCAGTGAATACAATTGACTATAGTATAGTATTAAGTGTCAAATTACAAAAAATTAAACTTGAAGTAACAAAAATGGAATAGAAAAAAAATGTATTCTAAATTAGATGGGTTGTCATAATTAAATTTATTTTCCTAACAAATTACATCCTCCTATATTTTTTATATATTAAGTTACTATTATAAAATATTAACTCAACATTAGTCATTTTTTGAGTTTATGTCTTACTAATCAATTTTTTTTATGTGCTATATAGGATCAACCTCTTATTCTCAAATGTCTAAAAGACCTTTATAATATATACCAAAAAAGAGTTAATTATTTTATTTGACAAATCTTTAAAGAATCATGATAAAAGTATTTTCGTGTTATTTATTTGTGTTCACTATTAGGTTATAGAAATAACAATAATTTATTGTACGATATTCTTGCAAGAAGTTCTTATAACTTATACTTTTTTCAAATAATTTTTGTTCTATAATTCAAACACATTATTTAATAATATCTATACTACAGTATTATTTAAACTAATTTACTTGCCGATATGAATTCAACGTGTGTACCCTAAAACAAGTTTAAAACAAAAGTGGAGACTAGCATTGGTCGTTAATTACTTATAGCATGTTTGGCCAAGTTTCTCAAGAGGCCAAAAGTATTTTTTTTTTTCAAAAATACTTTTTTTTTCTAACTTGAGGTGTTTGGTCAAGCTTTTCTGGGGAAAAATGTGTTTTTGAGAAGAAGCAGAAGTAGTTTCTGAGAAGCAGAAAAAAGTAACTTCTTCCCAAAAGCAGAAGCAGAAGCAATTTTGACTTTTCTTCTTACCAAAAATACCCTTAACAAAATATAGTATATATCAAAATAACCATTAAACCTAATACTTAGGATAATAATGTATAAATATTTCTTATTAGTTTTAGGATAGCTTTCTAATATATAGTGACTTTAAAGGTGAATGCTGTTATATTTGTTGAATAGTTTTTATATTTTATTTATATTAAAAGAATCAAGTACTTTTAAATTTTATTTTCATATTTTAATGAAAAGATTTAATTATTGCATGTAATAATAAAATTTTAAGATTATCTATTTACTTATAATATTAACTATTAAGTAAATCTATTCATGTCCCTTGTCACGACCCAAAATCCTAACTCAGGTCGTGATGGCGCCCAACACCAGGGTCACGCAAGCCAACACCCAAATAACTAAGGATTTTCACATATTTGATTAAACATTCCAACACATGCCAAGTTTTAAAGATCAAAACATTAATTGAAAAGGATAATTAGCCAATTTAACCAAAAGCAGTCATAAGGAGGCGTGGGCCAATATATATGCAGACCCGTTAACCATAATATCTACCACGTGTGTGCCAGGAACTAGTGTCACAAGTCCTACAGGCATACTAACAGAATATACAAAAGATATAATATAACTGTCCCACTTTCTGGAAGAAATAGAGGGGAATAACAAAAGAAACTCCATGGTGTTGCCGAGGATCGTCAGGAGAAGCAGCTCACCGTGAAGTCAGGCCCAATCTATACTCAGAATCGAGCTCCGGTCTGATAACCAGATGCACCAGCCTCAGAACCTGTACAATTAAGTACTGAAGCGTAGCATGAGTACATAAACAGATATGTACCCAGTGAGTATCCAGTCTAATCTCGAAGAGGTAGTGACGAGAGGTCGACTTGACACTCACTAGGTTCCAGCAATATAATTAATAAGATATGGTACAACAATAGGCATACGAGGATAATAAAAAAGTAAACATTGAAGTAACTGCAATGCAAATAAAACTAGAAGTAAATAAACAATTACTACTTCATCCCCCCCCCCTCCCAAATATCTATCATTTCAATATACATGATGTATTTAACAATTTAGCATGCGCATATGGCATAAGGACAACCGGCCTGAGCCATCATAATAATCATATATGTGCACTGCTGAGGGTCGAACGACCCGAACAATAATGTATCTTTTAATCCGCCGTGGCATACGACCCGCTCCCATGAGAGTGGGGAAAATAACACTCCGCTCGCGGAATGTAAATTGAGAAGCGGTCACATGCACACACAATATTATTCATAAATTACTTTCCAGTGAACAATTCCTTTAAATTATCAAATTCTATGATCTCGGGGAACAAGGCTACATATAACATGAATTCATGAAGCATATAATTCATTTCGAGGAAAAACACAAGGTATGATGTGGGCCTAACTACCCGGACATAATAATAATAGCCGCTACGTACGGACTCTCGTCACTTTGTACGTATGTAGCCCCCACAAATATTAACACATAGCATTTAGATCACCTATGGGGACAATTCCCTCTTACAAGGTTAGAAAGGAGACTCACCTCGTGTAGAGCCTTATTTCCGGGTCAAGAACGCGCCCGAAACTCCAAACTCGACACCCAAGGACTCGAAACTAGCCAAATGTTATACAAATATATCAATTTATACTCAAAAGTATGGAATTATCTTATTTACTTAGTTATTTCACCTTACTTTGGAAAATCCTAAAATACACCTCCGAGCTCACAAGCTCGGATTCCGGAAAATTTGAAGGAATCAATTACCCATAACCTAAGGATCATTAATATATAGTTTTTGTGTGATTTCATGGAAAATTCCTTGGTAATTCTTCCAATTTTTATAAAACCTAGGTTTTTACTCTAACCCTTGAATTTTACTAATTAATGAGTTAATCTACCTAAGAATCCAAGTATTAGACTAAGTTTATGGTAGGAATTACTTACCTCCAATAACTAGGTCGTTCCCCCTCTTGAATGCTCAAAATTGCCCCAAGGAAGAAGAAGAAGAAGAAGAAGGTGAGGAAAAATGAATTAATCCCGTTATAAAAACACACTGCCCAGTTGTTTCCTCTATGCGAACGCAGCGTGGGCAGTGCGTTCGTGATGCCTAAGCGACCAGGCCCTCAGGGGCCTTCTATGAAAACGCGGAGGCTAGCTGGGCTAGACCTTCGCGAACGCGGCAGGTGGGTTGCGGACGCACAGGGTAAGGGGCAAGCTGGGCTGGCCCATAGCCAGACCATATGCGAACGCGGGGAAGGTGTGCGAACGCACTGGGTCAGAAGCCTAACATATCGCGATCGCGGGGCCCTTAGTTCGAACGCACAGATAATTCACCACCCCTGCCCAGTTCCTTCTTCGCGAACATGGTCACCTCCCCCACCCTCACCCCTACCCCCACCCCCGCGCGAACGCGGAGAAGAAAACCAGACCTGAAAGTTTTTGGTTTTTAGCATTTAGCTCCGAGGGGTCCGAAACTCACCCGAGCCCCCTGGGACCCCGTCCAAAGGCACTGGAAGGTATGCATTCACAATACGGACACGCTCAAATTTTCAGAACGTGAAAAACAACAACAAAACTAAGAATTCGACCCCAAAACCAAATTGAATCAAACTTTGAACTTAGAGTTCTAGAATTCACTTTCAATGCGCCGAACTAACCTATCCTACTCGGAATGGCACAAAATTTTGCAAGAAAGTCATAAATGATATAACGGAACTATTCGCAGCCTCGGAATTCCGTTCGGACCTTGATAACAAAAAAACACGTCCCAAACCACACTATGAACTTAAGGAAACTCTCATTTCGATATTGGGGGCTGAAACGCTTCCAGGTCATCCAAAACCCATTCCGAACATACGCCCAAGTCCGAAATCATTATACGAAGCTACCGGAACCGTCGAAACTCGATTCCGAGGTCGTTTACTCAAAATATTGACCGAAGTCAAACTTGGCCCTAAAGGCCAACCTTAAGGAACCAAGTGTTCCTATATCACTCTAAACACTTCTGAATCCAGCACCACCCGTCCCCGCAAGTCATAAATCATAATAAGCCGCTACGAAAAGTCTCATTTAGGGGAACGGGGTCCTGATATACAAGAAGACCGGTCGGTTCGTTACATCCCTATTTGTAATTTGATACTTAAACGCATTTTCTGAAAAGTTTGACAAACACAAATTATTGCTCAAAGTGCTTTTCATAGTGATTAGCCACAAACTGCTTCTCTTTAAATGTCACGACCCAAAATCCATTAAGGTCATGATGGCGCCGGACACCAATGTCGGGCAAGCCAACACAAAATAATTAAATTAAATTCCTATTTTAGCGTTTGAAATTTTGTTACCTTTCATTTCATTACATAATAAGTGAATAAAAATCCGTTAAGTAAGTAACGATGGTTTATCAATCCATTTAACAAAATACAGCCTGAACTCATCCCAGAACCTGGTGTCACAAGTGCATGAGAAAATTTCTAAGAATTATACATGTACTACAATACTTGTCTGGAGTACAAACTAGACAAGGACTTCAAAATAAAATACAATACATCTGAGGGAGACTCTGCCGGCTGCGGGTCGTCTCCGGATGGTGCAGCTCGTCTAAGTCTACAAGGAAGCCATATCATTGCGTAAAACAGGGCCACCGTCTATGAATGTACCAGTGCAATAAAAATGCACACCAAGTGTAGCATGAATACGAAAATAACGTGTACTCAGTAAGTATCCCGCCTAACCTCGAAGAGGTAGTGACGAGAGGTCAAATTTGATACTTTCTAGAGGTCAATTTAATATAAACAAGGGTGACACTAAGCATGGACATCATAGGTAATTAACAGATAGTGATAGGAGATAACAATTTCTTCCACATTTACAAATTTGAAGTCTTCGTCATTTCAATTGATAAATTATAATTCAAGGCCAGTAAACAGTTAAAATTCACAGAAAATACTCAACAAGTATCATGCGCAAGTATGTCGAGGGTCGAACGGCTCGAACCAACGATAAATGTAAATTGTGCACTGCCGAATGGTCGAACGGCTCAAACCATAGATGCATCTATTACCCCGCTCACGAATCGATCATGCGACGTGGTCATATATAAATAATAGAATTATCTTGCTCGCAAATCATACATGAGACTCAGGTACTCATAAATACACATATTCACACAATAAATTCACATTTTTATCAGAAAAAAAAAAACAATTACTCAAGGAAGTGATAAAATTCTCTTTTAATGGACACGAAGATAGCATTTAAATCTTTTCTGGAAATTCATTTGCCAAGTTCGATAAGATTTTAAATATTAAATTTATCAGTAAGGTTACCAGTACGGCAAAATAAAGCATGCTTTACCAGGAAAACAATTATCCAAGGAAAATCAATTCTCTTTCTAGACGATTAAGAAAATAAACTTTAACCTTCTTAGGTATGCAGTTACTAATTCGATAATATCAACAATCTAATTTCATTAGCAAAATTACAAGTACAACACGTAAAGCATGCAAGTGGGTCCTAAACTACCTAGAAACAAGCATAATAGTAGCTACGCACGGACTCCCGTCACCTCGTGCGTACGTAGCCCCCACAAATAGTAGCACATATTTAATTAGTTCACCTTGGGGAAAATTCCCCCATACAAGGTTAGAAAGGAGACTTACCTCGCTCGGAAGATTCATAACCAGCCTTCAAGCCCTTCCGACGACTCACATTGATGCACCACGCCCAAAACTAACCAAATAACGGGCAAACCGATGAAAATATACTCTAATACTTATATCAATTCAATTTATATAAATTCCCAACTCCGCTCGGGAAGTCGATAAAATCACCCTCGGGCCCACGTACCCGGATTCTGAAATTTTTCGAAGATAAAAATTACCTATAACTTTACGAACTGAAATGTATAATTTTCTCTAAGTTCCATGCCAAATTCATGGTCAAAGTCCAAAAATACACATTCTAGGTCTTTCTTCAAAATCCCAAATTTCTACTAATTTCCATGACCAAATCTATATACAAATTTTGTATTTAACTTGCAATGAATAGAAATAACTTACCTTGACATGGATGACGAAAATCCCCACTTGAAGCTCTCCAAAATTGTCCAAGCCAAATGAAAAAATGGAAGAAAATGAGCCAAGTTCGTTTAAAATAGCACACTGCCCAGACGACCATTCTCTGCGATCGCATTCCTCCGACCGCGATCGCATAAGCCAAATCCCAGCGGCCTCCAAAATACACTATGCGATCGCATAAGCCAAAAACCAGCAACCTCCAATTTTCTTCTTCGCGATCGCACACCTCTCCCTGCGTTTGCATAAGCCAATCCAGCAGGCCCCATATTCCTCTTCGTGGTCGCATAAGCCAAATCCCAGTCCTCATATTTTCCTTCTTCGCGATGGCGCACCAACGACCGCGATCGCAATGCACACTAACTGCACCAGAAAACAACAACAGCAATCCATGGAAAAATGATCCGAAATTATCCCGAAACACACCCGAGGCCCAGGGGACCCCGTTCAATCAGACGAATCAGTCCCATAACATCCCATAGACTTGCTCGAGGCCTCAAATCACATCAAACAACGCCGAAACCACGAACCGCACTCCAATTCAAGCTTTATGAACTTTGAAAGTTCAAACTTCTACATTCAATGCTGAAACCTATCAAATCACGTCCGATTGACCCCAAATTTTGCACACAAGTCACATTCAACATTACAGACCTACTCCAACTTTCGAAATCGCATTACGACACCGGTATCAAAATTTCCACTTCCAGTCAGATTTCTCAAAAACCTTCAAATTTTTATCTTTAGCCAAATGACTTCAAAATGACCTACGGACCTCCGAATTCACTTCCAATCGCGCTCCCAGCTCCAGAATCACCATACAGAGCTATTCCCAGATTCAGAATCCCAAACAGACATTAATATCACTGAAATGCACTTCAACCCATACTTATGAAATTCTTCTAAAATTCTTACTTCTACAATATGCGTCGAAACGCTCCCGGGTCATCCAAAACTTGTTCCGAACATAAGCCCAAGTCCAAAATTGTCATACGAACCTGCTGGAACCTTTAAATCCTGATTCTGAGGTTGTTTACTCAAAAATCCAATCTTAGTCAATTCTTCCAACTTAAGGCTTCCGAAATGAGAACTTTCTTTCCAATTCGACTCCGAACTTCCCGAAATTCAGTTCCGACCATGCCTACAACTCATAATACCTTAAATGAAGTTGCTTATGGCATTAACCCGCCAAACAATGCGATAGTGCTCAAAACGAACGGTCGGGTCGTTACATTCTCTCCCACTTAAACATGCGTTCGTCCTCGAACGTGCTAAGAACTGCTCTGGAGCTATCTGAATCCACCGTATAACACTTCGCGCACCTACCCGTGCTACCACCACTCAGTTGAGAACATTAGCTCGATCAAATCTGAAGATATCTTTTTCCATCCATACAATAAGCTCAGAACCCAATTCCAATTCTCAAAATTCTCTACCAGGCCTGTTTCGAATACATGAAAACCGAATCAATCACTACAGAGGTACCAGAACATGATTGCATGCCTTTGCCGAATTAGCACCAAACACCGCATAATTCATCATTTAACCATAATGACCTTCCATGACCTTAATAGCCAAAATTCCACGAACCTGATGCTCCCAGTGCACCTCATGACATATATATAGGTCTTTCTATAACGCTTATGATACCACCACAACGGAGGAGGTGTGTAGAAATTTACAACCAACTGCAGAGTTAACCAATAATTGAATCTCTCCTCTCGACTAGAATCATCACCTCATTACGAACCAAATAATGGTATTTGTTCTTTAATATATACTTCACATAACCTTATCGCACTGATCTCTGATCCAAAAATCTCGTCTCACCCAGTATGAACTGCTCAGACAACAAGTCGCCCCAGACATGACTAACAGTCTCACATGATGCCACGATGCGCCAATAGGCCACAACTCGAACACGATACATAAGAAAATGACTCAGGAAGGGACTACTTGACTCCCGCAACTAATATGAACTTTCCTCAGAAGATAGAAAATAAAACACACGAAAAATAAATATTGGGGACTGTACTCAACATCACACTGTTGCGGCGCGCATCTCGATCCAAATAACATAACCGTGGCAGCGTGCCACCCGATCCACACATAAAATTTACATAAGGAGATACATACCGAGCTAAATTGCTCATTATCACAAAATATCGAATATCGGTCACAAGCACGCTAAGTGCATAAAACCATCCTGGGGAGACTGGTAGAGCCATACACTATAACACTCAAGCACAACTGAATATAATCTATATCTCAAGAGCTATTATGCTCACATAACGCCATCACTACGCTGAATCTCAACACATAGGAAATTATCAAGTCGTTTCACAACTCACGCAGCAAAATCATAATATTACATGAAATGAACACATCTGACTCACATGGAGCCCATAATCCTATTTAAATCCATTCACAAACATGAAGCCGATTTTGCTCGCACTGAGCTAGGCTAATAGCATTACCTGGGTCCATATTAACCCACTCCTTCTCATAATACACAAGAACAACCATCATAGCCGGGACAAACACCCTGCAATCCACAACAAAGTGAACTGAACGCCTTCTACGCATAAATTCTCAAATATGCAATAGTACACTTCTTTATACTTGGTTTAAGCCTTCCATCAATTAGGTGACTACATGTCACACTTATACGATCTTCCCGTGGTCACACTCCCACGACCTTCCACACAAGGCAACAAGTCTGCACATCCATACCACCGACCACACTAACGATGTTAAACAAATCAAGAACCCATAACCAGGATGCAAAGCCTCTTTCACCAAACACCGATCGCAGGTGACACTGAAGACAACACCAGCTTACTCTGAACATTCAAATACCTTTTTCTTGCTCATCCAAACTCATGACATCCTTGTTAACACCGAACCGCAATCTTGATCCTTACTTCCAATTCCATACTGCTTACTGCACCTAACATGCCAATATGAAATAGGGAAAGAATTCCATCATAACTCCTAAACCACTAATAAGGTGAACACTTCATCATATGGAAACCTTTTACTTACCTCAATTCAAAAGAACCACCACAACACACGAGCGAATTCCCACAATCACAATACCTGCAAATCCTTAAGTAGTAGTCTATACCACCATAATCCTTCCGGGATCCGCCCACCCATGACATGCCATAATGCTTGAATGCTCCCAAATAAAATCTATCACGGCGACCGACATGTCTCGCACATACCGGCACAAACCACATGCATAACTTAATCACACTGAAGGAACTGATCACTGTCGTGCATGTGCCATTTGAACCACGGCTAACCAATCTATCTTCTTTTAATTATCCTTAATTGCCTCAAAAATAATAGTAACTCCATTCAACACATAACGAACTCAATCCTCACTCTTCCCGAGTAGCCTTGATTCACGAGACCATGTTGTCTCAATCCCACAAACCGTCTTATACCCTCCTTGTGCGCATTCACATCTTTGACTGATATACCCATCCTGATAATATTTCTCCAAATTCGGAGTTTATTTCTCTCATTCCTCCAATAATATACTGCAAGCCAAAAACATCATGGAACATTCCGGGCCTCCTATCACAATCTGTTGCAAGGCCCCATCCTTAGCGATACTGCAGACATGAAACCCTTAAGCACCACATTCTTAACTTTCGAATTCATTGCGACCACTATTGAGAGTCACCCACTCTGACTTGGCCCCAAATATAATCAATTCCAAGGCTCTCCTAGCACACGAACACCCTCTCAATGAAGCACGAGAATGAGTCACTACCCTTATAACTCGCCTATGCATTAAGCATAAATTCTGAATCTTCCAAAGCCTAACCCTGATCCAATAGGGCCAACTTTTGCACACATTTATCAAATCCCATGCGCAATTACCATTTTACTCCTTTCCCATTAGCTGTAATAACTTGCCAATACGCCGATAATCCGCAACCCCATGAGAAGATAATCCTGCAACCCAATTGCAGGCAGTGGGGACTCTCCCACTTAGCCTGAAGATACTCTGGACCCCACCGAAATTCTTTCTTCATTGCTGACATGATCTTGCCCAACCAACCCATCAAATTCTTCTAAATTATCCTGTTAGCATTCCATGAATACTCAAATTATCTAGCATCATTCACATATTCAGCCTCCTACCGAATAGCCACTAGAAATACTCGCAGAAACTTGCCAACCACACGACCGCTAACCTGCTCACAGGAGATAACCCACCTTTGGAAGTTACATGCCGACATCCTCCCACGTTGCTGCACGGGGAACAATTACTATGACCTCAATATCCCATCCTAGGCCCGTTCCCATTCACCAACTGCACCAGTCCGTTCACTCCTCATTGACATCAACTAAAAGCGCGACAACATCTTCCAATTCACCACTATATTGCATCCTTCTTCATACCACGCAACTCCTTCTTGATGCATTCCATCTCCCGTTGCAGTAGCCAATATTTCAATTCAAGCCCGTGGACCCAATCACCGTCCACTAAAATTCTCAAATCACTCCAAACTTCTCCTCAAGATGTGCATCTATCTTACCACGGAACTCATATGCTACGCTGCCGCTCTCCCACTTTGGTCAAACTCCCCCTCTAAGCAACTACTTGGCTTCCGCTTCTCACACCTGACCTTCTAGAAATTTAACCATTGCCCGACACTTCTCACATGTCTTTCTTCATCGTATGCTGCCCAGTTGTTGCCTCAAATCAATATCATTCTCTGTAGCACTTAAACCAGCAGATCACCACAACTTTAAACATTTCCGAAGATCATCTTTATCGAGTCGCCTACATTAGAAATACATGTTCAATCCTGAACCACCGCACACCACGATCTCTGACAACCGCTTCTTCAATACTACTTCACAATACTCTGACCCAATGCAACCGAAGAAACCATAGCACCGGCGAACTTAACACATTCTATCCGATCAAAGACAACGATACCATATCATAAATGAAAATTCCACCTTACTTGAAAACACCAAGTCTTATTACTTTATCAACCCAAACTTGAACATTTATAGTTCAATTGCCTTTCCTCCACCAGAAATCAAATATTGAAATCTCGGAATCACGCTCTGGGAAGACCTCCTTTCAAGTCATTCATTGCCCCGACCTGTGGGCAAGAATCCCACCATCACATCAACACCGCGCGATAACCAATCATAAGCATCATAACCACCAGAGCATAGCCTCAAAGCTCTCCAAAATACAATTACTGAGCTGAAACAACATAAATAGCCTCAACCAACCGCGCAGAGAAAACATCACGCACCATATCCGTAGTACCATTACAATTCCTCAAATCCTCGATTCATAGCAAGCGCTTCGCAACGCGTAATATTGAGTAGGGAGAAATGTAGGCATAATCCCCCAAAGAAATCAAACCACACGATAGAGGAATCAATAAGGGAAGTACTCCTAACAGCCCTATAGCCTCTCGAAGATAAGTACAGACGTCTCCGTACCGATCCTCAAGACTCTACTGGACTTGCTCATGACTCGTGAAACCTAAGGGAACCTAGTGCTCTGATACCACATTGTCACGACCCAAAATCCATTAAGGTCGTGATGGCGCCGGACACCAATGTCAGGCGAGCCAAAAACAAAATAGTTAAATTAAATTCCTATTTTTAGCGTTTGAAATTTTGCTACCTTTCATTTCATTACATAATAAGTGAATAAAAATTCGTTAAGTAAGTAACGATGGTTTAACAATCCTTTTAATAAAATACAACCCGAACTCATCCCAGAACCCGGTGTCACAAGTGCATGAGCAAATTTCTAAGAATTATACATGTACTAAAATACTTGTCCGGAGTACAAACTGGACAAGGAATTTAAAATAAAATACAATACATCTGAGGGAGACTCTATCGGCTGCGGGTCGTCTCCGGATGGTGCAACTCGTCTAAGTCTCCAAGTCAGCCACATCACTGCGTCAAACACGGCCACCATTGTCACACCTCCTTTTTTATACACCCCAAGGGGGTATGGGAGTTTTTCCAATTAAAGTGACATTATTCGAAATGGGATTATTTTATTTATTAGAGTCGCCACTTGGAATAGTTTATTTGGTGTTCCAAGTCACCGGTTTATCTTAAACCCAAATCGGGGAAA
>ML435955.1:2893-34755 GCA_005239525.1 Nicotiana knightiana | reverse complement strand
CCCAATTTCCAGGTGGTGCACTCATCTTGATCTTCTCCAAGATGTTAGCCTTTCAAGGATAACTTTCTCTAATACCAATTGATGTTTTAGACGTCAATACCACACAAGAAGATAGGTTACTTTGTGTGGTACCCAATTTTTGAGTGCTGTCTCAATATAAGAAGCTGGTTCTTCTTGGTGTTCCAACTACTACTGTTGCGGAATAATAAAAGCATTAAAGTAAAAATACAGAGATTTTTACGTGGAAAATACCTGGCTCAAAAGGTGAAAAAACCACGACCTACTCCTCAGTAGGATTTTCTCAAACTCTTCACTAACAACTCTGAGCCAAACGGACTTACAAAATAAACTCTTTTGTAATCCTAGGACTAACTCCAATCTCTTTGTAGTAACTAGCCTCTAGCTAATTTCTACAAGCTTCAAGTTAACTCTAACTTGAACAATGTGTACCTATTACAATTGCTTCTATGAAAGTTGAAAAGATACAATATCAAAACTCCTACTACAACCAACTAGACTCAATGACAAACAGATGGAACTTGTTCTTCTAGCTGGTCTGTAGCCTTTGTGTCGCACAGTAATTCTGCTTGAAAAATCTCTGGAAATTTTTCTTTCAGATCTTGATTCACTTCTGCACTTATGCGTTCTTGATTCAAGCGAGAATCCTTCAATTATTTATAAGTCAGTTGTTGAGTTTGTCGTTTAATTCTGGTTCAACTCTACCTGGGAGAACGAATTCGTATTAAACTCAACTTCCTTCCTTCTTTACTATCCTTGCGGAATTCAACTCTATTATCTTATCAATTTGCAACCTTTTCGCAATAGAATATACTCTCCTTGTTCACTGATACTTCACACTCGCATTTATCTCCTATGCATATAAGGTTTATGTGCCAACACGTCAGGTCAAGTACGTGTGCTCTTATGGACATGGTTCAACTGGTCAGACATTTTTCAATCTTCAAAACTATGCAGTGACTTGGGTCAACAAACTCCAACAGAGATTTGTAGTTCTTGGGAATAGTGGGTTATTACAGGAAGTTTGTGGAGGGATTCTCACTCTTGCCTCTCTATTGAATAAATTGACGTAGAAGGAAGCTAAGTTCCAATGTTCAGATGCTTGTGAAAAGAGTTTCCAAGAGTTGAAATCAAGATTGACTACTACAGTGGTGTTGACCCTACCAAAGGGTGCAGATGGGATTGTGGCATATTATGATGATTTGAGAATCAGATTAGGTGTGTATTAATGCAACATGGCAAGGTGATAGCGTATGCCTCTAGGCAACTCAAGAATCATGAAAAGAACTACCCAACACATGACTTAGAACTTGCAACTGTGGTTTTTGCATTGAAGATTTGGCGTCATTATTTGTATGGGGTCCATGTTGATGTATTCACGGACCATAAGAGCCTTCAATACATTTTCACACAGAAAGATTTGAATATGAGGCAGAGAAGATGGCTTGAATTACTCAAGGATTACGACCGGGGAAGGCTAATGTTGTAGCGGATGCTCTCACCCGAAAAACTATAGGTAGTTTGGCGCACTTAGAATCATATCAAAGGTCGTTGGCCAAGGAGGTTCATTGCTTGGCTAGTTTGGGAGTTTGCCTTGCAGACCCTAGTGATGGAGGGGTACTTGCGCAAAATAGGGTTGAATCATTGCTTGTTGTGAAAGTCAAGGAGAAGCAATTCGACGATCCATTGTTGGTACATATGCAGGAGGGATTTGGCATGGATGATGGTACACTAAAGTACCAAGGGCGATTAGGTGTTCCAAATGTAGATGGTCTTCCGGAAAGAATCATGACCGAGGCTCACACTTCCAGGTAATCTGTGTACCCAGGCTCTGCGCAGATGTACCATGATCTTAAGGAAGTCTACTAATGGAATTATATGAAGTTGAATGTAGTAGACTTTGTGGCAAGATCAGCAAGTGAAGGCCGAACATCAAAGGCTCGGTATGTTGGCACAGAACATAGAAATTCTGATGTGGAAATGGGAGAGTATCAATATGGACTTTGTGGCAGGTCTACCTCGCACTCCTCGCAAGTTCGACTCAATTTGTGTGATTGTGGATCGACTCACGAAATCAGTACAGTTCTTATCTATTAAGGCTACCGACACAGTGGAACAATATGCTCAGTTGTATATCAAGGAAATAGTCGGGCTACATGGCGCTCCAGTTTCAATCATTTTTGCCCAGGGGGCACAACTCACAGCTAACTTCTGGAAGAAATTTGAGCAGGGGTTGGGCACTCAGGTAAATCTTAGTACAGCCTTCCAACCACAGACCGACGGACAAGCAGATTGGACTATTCAGACGCTCAATGATATGTTGCGTGATTGTGTTCTTGACTTCAAAGGTAGATGGAATGATCATTTTCCTCTCATAGAATTTGCCTACAACAACATTTATCATGTTAGTACTGAAATGGCACCATTTGAGGCTTTATATGGTAGGAGATGTAGATCTCCTATTAGGTGGTTCGAGATTGGGGAAGCGGAATTGATAGGACCAGACCTCGTGCATCAGGTTATGGAGAAACTTAATTTTATTAAGGATCAGTTGAAAACAGCTCTGAGTTGTCAAAAGTCCTATTCGGATGTTTGCCAGAGATTTGGAGTTCAAAGAAGATGATTGTGTATTCTTGAAGGTTTCCCCCATAAAGGGTGTAATGCGATTTTGCAAGAAAGAGAAATTGAGCTCGAGGTATGTCAGTCCATGCATAATCATTCTGAGAATTGGTCAGGTGGCATACAAGCTTGAGCTACCACCTGAGATGTCATTAGTGCACCCGGTATTCCATGTTTCTATGTTGAAGAAGGTAGTTGGAGATCCGTCTCTTATTGTACTAGTTGACACTATTGAGGTTAATGAAAAACTGACTTATGAAGAAATTCCAGTTGCCATTCTTGATAGGCAAGTCTAAAAGCTAAAAAATAAAGAGATTAACTCTGTGAAAGTGTTATGGCGAAACCAACTGGTCGAAGAGGCCACCTGGGAAGCTGAGTAAGAGATGAAGAAGAAGTATCCTCATTTGTTTGAATAGCTATGCAATTGTGTCCATGATGTTAAAGGATAAATTTTCTAAAAATTATGTTTCTCCCGTACAATTTATGTTAAGGATACTCCTTGGTAATGTAATGTTTATCGCATTATGGACGACATCGTTTCCACGTTGTTTTACATCGTTGTGTTATGATTATGCTGTTAAGATTGGTTTATGGATTCTCTGTGGATAGGCCCAATTACAAGGGAGACTCTGGAAAATTTTTTGGAAATTTAAGGAGTTAATCAAAATTTGAAACTACTGATGTGTAAGTAACAGTTGGGTCACATTGAGTGCTAATGGCAGGTCTTGACCCTCATTTGAAGACAAATGATCCTAAGGGGGGGAGGGAAGAATGTCAGGCCCCGTAAAAAATTTACTAATGATTTAAGATTTTAATGTGCGACAAAAGTATTCGAGGTTAACACGTCGTGTATTCAAGAATAAGTGGTATCACATTAAGCATACAAGCTCCAAATTAAGTTTTGATTAAAGCATTATATTTATATTGAAAGTTTGGAGCTATAGCAAAAAGAATTGTCGAATTAGGACATCGTATGAGAGAGTTATACCTATCTCCGTGTCAGGAAAGGTTTCCCGTCGCTAGCATCCAGGGTAGTGTGGGGTGCTAGCCCTGGTGCCCGGATTTTTGAGGTTCTGGAAATAGGGCCATAGGTCCCCACGCTGCCTGTGGCGCTCAAACATTAATTTATATACGGGGTTCATTATCCCCAATTTATTTGGATGGACTTTTGAGTTCTTCTTCACTCACTCAAACCACCAACTCCTCTCTTCTTCAAGATAAGCAATCCTCATTATCTTGGTGTGAAATTCCATCATTTCTAAACTAGAGTTGACGAAATCTACACATGTAATCCTCAGATTTTCAAGCAATTTCTTCAAGAACTCAAATGGAGTGTTTTGCAAGATATCTTCCAAAAGGTAATCCTACACCCTTAGACTTACAAGCGTGGATTTACTATGAGAATATGAGTATGAATTGAGTATTGGGACTCATGGGATAGTTATTGGAACCCATAATTTCCCAATTTAAATACATAACGATTATAGAGATTGAAAGCTAATTATTTCATGAAATTTTGTGTTACACCCCATGTTTTCGTACGTGATAGTACGTGGTAAGTCAATTGATGTAAGGTCAAAAATAAAATCATCTTTGAAAAGTTTATAAAGTAAGTTAATCATGTTACTGTGGAATTTACAAATATTTAAGATCATGAATAACAAGTACCAATATGGTTGGGAGGCTTAGAAGCTAAACGAATTGAAGAAGATAAGTTTTGTCAAAAGTCGACAAGTTTGGTGTTACACCTTATGCGTCCTAAGGTGATGTATAATGAATGTGAGACTTGTTAATCATAATTTGAATGAGGGTAAAGTCATAATTAACTATATATGATGTTTGGATAAAAAATATAAAGTTTGGGAAAAATTGGATTTAACTTACGAACAAATCGAGTTAAGATTTGCCTTGTAATGAGCTGTTTTTAGAAATTAAATTCGTAAGATTTATGATTTAATTTGGGACATATCTCATACAAAAATGAAGGTCTTGGAACATAGTTTCCAAATTTCCAAACTATTTATTCATACGACATTGGGGTAGAGGCATAGTGGGGGAAGATGTAATGACCCGTCAGGTCGTTCCGAGAGTTTAGCCCTGTTTCCCCCGTTTCTGCTTCATTATATGTGGTTCATCTTCATTTATGTGTGTTGGGTCAGTCGGTTCGGGTTTAGAGTGGTCATGGTGAGAATTGAGGCACTTAGTCTCTTAAAGTAGCCTAATAGTTAAAAAAAGCCAACTGAGAGTTGACTTATTGGTAAACGACCTCGAAATGCAGATTTTATGGCTCAGATAGCTTCTTTAGGTGATTTGGGACTTAGGAGTGTGTTCGGAATGAAGTTTTGATGTCCGGTGTAGAATTAGGCTTGAATTGGCGAAAGTTCATTTTTGGTAATTTCCGGTCGACAGTGGGAAATAGGCTATCGGGGTCGGAATGGGATTCCGGAAGTTGGAACAGGTCCGTAATGTCATTTTGGATATGTGCGCAAAATTTCAGGTCAATCGGAAGTGTTTTGGTTGGTTTCGGCATCGTTGGCGAAATTTAGAAGTTTCAAAGTTCATAGGTTTGAATTTGATGTAATTTTGGTGTTTTCATGTTGTTTTTGGTGTTTCGAAGGCTCGATTAAGTTTGAATAATGCTATGAGGTGTGTTGGTATGTTTTGTTGGGGCCCCGAGGGGCTCGAAATTGATTTCGGATGGTTGGTGGAGTTTGCATGCCGTTAGAGCTTATTTGAGGGAAATTTGAAGAGATAATTCGAGGGTATTCAGTGGAAGTAAGTTCCCGGATTACTAAAGTCGTTTCTATGCTAATTTGTTCAGATTAGGCTTGTAATTTGAAGGATTAAAGTAGAAAAATTTTGGAAAAATGGGAGGAAAGATTTGGAAATTTCTCTTGGCAATTTTAGTGAGCAATTGTGGTTCGATTTTGATGTTCTTGGTATGTACGGAATCGTGGGAGGACGAGATATCTTCTGATGTAATTTTTATCGGATTCCGAGACATGGGTCGGGGCTTGGGTTTGGCCGAATTTCGAGATTTTTGTATAAATTGATAGTTTTCGATTGGGTTGTGTTCCTTTAGCATATATTGATGATGTTAAACTGGTTTTGGTTAGATTCAGAGCAATCGGGAGCCAATTTGAGGGGCAATAGCATCATGGATTAGTGTTGTGGCCCAGTGGAGGTAAGTAATGGCTATAAATCTTGTCCTGAGGGTATGAAACTCCGGACTTCATATTTCTCACTGTTTTTAGAATGGCGCACCTGTCGGATGACGAGTATGTGGCGCGCATTGATTTTTGGATTTGGACTTGGTCCTCTCCGAAGAATTTATTGAGTTGCGTATTTTACTCTAAATCATATCTTAAACTTTCTTCTAAAGATTATTGCTATATTTGGGCTATAAGCCATGTTTGGGGCCTTGTGCCGACTTGTTTAGACCCCTTGGGGGCTTTTTACTGCTATTTTCCTCACTGTTTATTGATGATTTCACTCAGTCACATTGTGCTTATTGTTTTCGAAACTCAGCCTGATTTACATTACTTTGAGATTTAAAAATGATGTTTTGGGTCGAGTAACCCGTTTTACTGATTTTCCCGAGGGGCTTTTTAGAGATTCTGACTGAGCGAGGTCGACGGCCTGATTGTGAGGATATGATACGCCACAAGGTGGCTTGATATTAGTGCTTGGGCTGAAGGAGCCCCTCCGGAGTCTGTAAACACCCCCAGTGAGCACAGGTACCCACTGAGTGCGAGTGCCGAGTGACGAGTGATTGGAAGGCATGTGTGACTGTGAGGTATGCCCGAGGGGCTGATTATGAGTGACTGTGAGGTATGCCCAAGGGGATGATTATGAGTGACTATGAGGGATGCCCGAGGAGCTGATTATGATACATGTTTTTGCCCGAGGGGCTACTTATGATTTTACCACTTTCACTATGAACTTATGAAATATGTTTTACCCGAGGGGCCTTTTTATGATTTTCAGCATTTTTACACTAAACCTCTTGAAAATTATGTTGAAACTATTGGCAAGTATATTTCCAAATGATTTTTAATGAAATCGGCTTTTAAGCGTGATGATTTAACGTATGCATTGTTGGAAAGAAAGGTTGTGCTTATTGTGAATTGATGAATTGATTTTTATGTGTTTCTTGTTGCTCAGACCTGATTTATATTCATTACTACTGAGTTGGTGTACTCATATTACTCCATGCACCTTGTGTGCAGATCCAGGTATTAGGGCAGGGTGAGCTATGTATCTGTTCCAGAGATTTCTCGGAGGTTTGCAAGGTATTTGCATGCGTCCGCAATCCCTCTCTCTCTCCTACTTACCATTGTAGAATTTATTTTCTTTTGAGTTTTATATTTTATATAGATGCTCATGACCAGTGACTTCGGGATCTGGGCGGTTGTATTTAATATTCGGTATAGCTTTATCTGTTTTATAAATATTTAAAGAAAACCTTTATGGGTTATCAGTTTAGTAAAGATGTAAATGGAAGCTTATTATGATTTGAGTGTAGTTTTTGGCTGGCCTAGTTCCACGATAGGCGCCATCACGACTGGTTTAGATTTGGAGTCGTGACACTCCAAGGTCTGCGGACACCGGGCATATCTACCTTGGGTCTCCTATCGAATGAGTCTGTTTGCTAACCTCACAACCAACTCGGGCTGGCACCAAAAACCAGCACAAGAAGTGCAGAGTGTAGTATGAGTACAACCGACCCCTGCAAGTGCCGAGCCTAACCTCGACGAAGTAGTGACGAGGCTAAGGCGGGTCACTCACACTACAACATGTATGTAATATAAATAATATAGACAGAAAAGGAAATGCAGAACCAAGTAAAGCGGTCAATTTAAAATGATAGCTACAGCTTCAAGAATAAGTCAGCGACGTTAAGAATATACCAATCCTTAAGTGCAAAAAGGAAATATCGTAAGACTATCACAGCCCAAAGGAAATATAAACACTTAGGTTGTTGAACAACAATGAATATATATATAAGTGTTGCGGCGTGCAACCAGATCCCACCATATCACAATATCATAATCATAGTTCACCTTAATTACACATGTTGCGACGTGCACCCGTTCCCACCGTATAGTATAGATTCACCATTATTCCACCTCAACATTCCACCTTTATTTCACTTGTTGCGGTGTGCAACCCGATCCCACCATATCGATATCAAGTACTCAATATGTACAAAAAAACTCACATTTCAAATCATAGAAAATCCTTTACAATTCCTAAACACCAAGCTGAAACAGATAGGACACCTTATACAACATGATAATTCACATAAGTAATACTACACAGCGAGACTAATTTAGAGTTTTACAAATAGAAGGTACAAATAAACCAACTTGAGCAAATAGTAGGAAATCATGAAACTATGGAAAGAACTAATATCATGAACAGGAGGAAACAATGACTAACAGGTAGCAATTAGGCATGGGAACACATTTAGAGCACATAACAACTAAGACAAGGAAAGGGAAAATTTAAGAAGAACGGGGAAAAGGGAAAACAGATAATTGGGCGGCTCATAAGCACTCGTCACCTTATATATACGCCGCTCACATGAAATTCACATAGCAAAATAGTTCGAGGGTTCCTAATTCCCTAGAGTCAAGGTTAGACACAACACTTACCTCGCTCCAAAGACCACTCAATGCTCAATCATAACTTTGCCTCTCAAACAAGCCTCTGAACCAATAAAATCTAGAAAATTACCAACCAGGCGATTCAAATTAAACCTTAGGAACTACCCACGATTGCAAGAATTCAATTTAGGCCATTTTTTAAAAAGTCAACCCACTGGCCCGCTTTGTCCGATCCCTGAGTTCGGACCAAAACTCGATTACCCATCACCCCCGAGCCCGGATATGTAATTTGTTTTGGAATCCGACCTCAATTTGAGGTCTAATTCCTCAATTTACCAAATCCCTAATTTCTACCCAAAACCCCCCAATTCCACCATGAAAAAACTAGATTTTAGGTTAAAAACTTGTGAAATGTAATGAAAGATTGAAAGGAAATAGGTAAGAATCACTTACCAATGATTTGGGGAAGAAAGAGTCCTGGAAAAATCGCCTCTAGGGTTCTAGGTTTTGAAAATTTGAAAAATGAACCAAAAATCCAATCTAAGTCATATTTGATCAGTTGCAGATGTCGCATTTGCGACCTAGGGTTTGAAAATGCGAGAAATCCATGCATTTGAGAAGACTTTCACACCTCTACAATCATCGCAGTTGCGATGAAAAGTTCACAAATGCGGACACTGACCTTCTGAAATTGCAACCATTTGATCGCATTTGTGATCACAGCCCCCACCTGACCCTTTCTGCAAATGAAAGCGTTGTTTGCAAATGCAAACTCTGGCCTCCCCACAAATGCGACCTCATGATCGCGAATGCGAACTTATGCTGACCCAGGCACTCTTTGTAAATGCGAAGAATTTGCTTGTAAATGTGAGCCTGTCAGGAATTGGGGATGTTCGCAAATGCAAACATTGATCTCGCAAATGCGAGATCAGAGGACGATTACTAGAAATTGCAGACACTAGCTGAGTTCTAAGTCCAAATTCACTCTATAGCCACTCTGGAACTCACCCGAGCCCTCAAGGATCTAACCAACTATGCACACAAGTCTAAAAATATTATACGAACTTGCTTGCGCAATCAACTTACAAAAATAACACCTAGAACTACGAATTGAACACTAAATCAAATGCAATTTTCAAGAAAACTTTGAAAAATCTATTTTCACAATCGGACGTCTGAATCACGTCAAACAACTCTGTTTCTCACCAAATTTGACAGACATGTCATAAATGTACTATTGAACCTATATTGGGCTCTAGAACTAAAATACGGACCTGATATCCAAAAGACAAACATCGCTCAAACATTTCATGTTCATTAAGCCTTAAACTTTCAAATTTCTATAAAATGCTATAGCTCGAGCTAGGGACTTCTGAATTCAATTTTGGGCATACGCCTAAGTCCCAATCACGATACGGACACACCGGGACCGTCAAAATATGAATCCAGGTCTGTTTGCTCAAAATATTGACCAAAGTCAACTCAAGTGGATTTTAAGGAAAAATTTCATATTTTTCTCAGTTTTTAACATAAACGCTTTCTGGAAGGACGCTCGAACTGTGCATGCAAATCAAGAAAGGATAAAACAAGATATTTAAGGCTTCGAATCACAGAGTTAGGTTTCAAAGCATAAGATGACCTATCGGGTCATCACATTATGATGAAAATGTCATCAATTTGGTATCCCGTGCGACAAGCTGGATAGTAGATTCTAGAGTTACCTCACATGTCACACCAAGAAAATATTTTTTTCTAATCTTATACTCTTTTTGACTTCAGAGTAATAAAGATGGGAAATGCAGTTAGGTTAAGGTGTTTGGTGTTGGTACAGTTTGTGTGAAAACTAATAATGGTTCAACGTTAGTCTTTCAGAATGTCAAACATGCTCCAGAATTTCCTTTCAATTTGATCTCCGCAGGAAGATATAGACAATGAACGTTAACATAATTCCCTCTTTAATGATCAACGGAAGCTCACCAAGAGCTCATTATTAGTGGCTCTAGAAGTCAAGTATTTTCATTTATATGTGACACCGAACGCTATTCTTAATGACTCCATAAATCTTGTGAAAAGTGACACTTTATCAGAATTATGGCACAGAAGACTGAGTCATATGAGCGATAGGCGAATTACGTATTTGACTAAGAAAAGTTTGCTTCTTGAACTAAAACAAACAAAGATGAAAAAGTGTGTCCACTGTTTAGCTGGAAAACAGAAAAAGGGTTTCCTTTCATAGACATCCTCCTTCAAGAAAGCCTAAATTATAAGAGCTAGTACAGTCTGATTCGTGTGGTCCTTTTTAAGTAAAGTCAACAGATGGTGCACTTTACTTTGTGAACTTCATTGATTGATCATTCTCGCAAGCTATGGGTGTATCCTTTAAAATCTAAAAATCAAGCACTTGGTGTGTTTAAGGAATTTCAGGCCTTAGCTGAGAGACATATAGGGAAGAAATTAAAATGTATTCACATTGATAATGGTGGTGAATATTATGGTCCCTTTGATGACTATTGCAGAGAACAAGGAATTTATTGTCGGAAAACTCTGTCCAAGATGCCTCAATTGAATGGTTTGGCAAAAGGGATGAATAAAACTCTAGTTGAGAAGTTAGATGCTTGCTTTCAGAGGCGAAACTTCCAAATATATTTTGGGTGGAAGCACTTAATACTATTGCTTATGTTATCAATTTTTCTCTTGTTGTTGATTTGGATGGTGATGTCCCATAAAAAGTTTGGTTTGCCAAATATGTTTCTTATGATCACCTGAGGGTTTTTGGGTGTAAAGCTTGTGTGCATGTTCCTAAAGATGAGAGATCGAAGCTAAATATCAAAAGTAAGCAGTTCATCTTTATTGGTTTTGGTCAAGATGAGTTTGGGTATCGTTTTAATGATCCAGTTGATAATAAACTTATTATAAGTCATGATGCAATATTCTTTGAAGACCAGACTATTAAAGATATTAGCAAAGTTCAGAAGATAGATTCTCAGAATAATGAGAGCTTAGTTGATATTGATCCAGTTTCTATTGCTAAGGCACATATTTCACATGAAAGAACCCAAGACAATAATGAAAATAGTAATCAAGATCAAAATGATCATCATGGTTTAGATGTTATGGATGCTCAATTTGATGAAGTTGTGGTTGATAAGAAACCAATTCAGGCTCATGTAACTACTTCGAATGCTTATGAATCCTCTCTTAGAAGACGTACAAGGGAGAATCCAAAATCCATACATTATCCTCCTGATGAGTATGTATTTTTGACTAACATTGGAGAATCTGGTAGTTCTGATGAAACCATACAAGATACTCACAAAGACCAGTAGATAGAAGCCATGAAAAATGAGATGAAGTCACTACATGAGAATGATGTATATGAGTTTGTGAAATTGCCGAAAGATAAGAGAGATTTATCATATAAATGGGTATTCAGTGTAAAGCAAGATCAACATACCTATACACCTAGGTACAAGGCGAGGTTATTTGTTAAAGATTTTGTCCATAAGAAGGGAGTTCGCTTTAATAAAATTTTCTCCCCTATTGTGAAGATGTCTTGTATTCGTTTGATTCTAGGCTTAGCCGCGAGTCTAGATTTAGAGGTTAAGTAGATGGATGTAAAGGATGCTTTTCTTTGTGGTGCTTTAGATGAGAAGATTAATAAGGAGCAGCCTAAAAGATTTGTAATTAAGGGAAAAGACAAGTATCTCTACAAATTGTAAAAGAACATGTATAGATTGAAAGCTCTAAGGCAATGGTACTTGAAATTTGAATCTTCCATAGAAAAACAATGACACAAGAAAACTTCTTCAGACCAATCTTCCAGAAGTTCTATTATGATTATTTTATTATCTTATTGCTTTATATGGATGATATGTTTATTGTTGGCGAGAATACATCCAGAATTGCAGTCCTTACGAATCAGTTGAACAAATCATTTCCGATGAAGGACTTGGGGACATCAAAGAAAATCTTGGGCATTTAGATCCACTGATACAGAAATATAAAGGAGTTATTTTGGTCCCAAAAGCAATACATTGAGAAGGTACTCAAGAGATTCAATATGACAGGTGGAAAAGTGATTAGTACTCCTCTTCTAAGAACTTTAAACTGAGTATTAGACAGAGCCAATCTACTGATGAAGAGAAAAGGGAGATTTTATTCCTTACTCTTCTATTGTTGGTAGTTTGATGTATGTTATGGTTTACACTAGATCAAATATTGCACATGTCATTGGTACTGTTAGTAAATTCCTTTCTAATCCTGAAAAGGAACATCGGGATGCATTCAAATGGATATTAAGGTTTCTAAAAGGTACTGCAGATTTGAAGCTGTGATTTGGTAGTGGCAAGCATGAACTTGTTTGTTACACAGACTCTAGTTTAGGAGGCAATCTTGATAATTCAAGATGTATTTTCGGTTATTTGATCACCTTTTCAGGGGGAGTTATTTCTTGGAAATCTAGAGAACAGAAGTGCATAGCTCTATCCACCGCAGAAGTCGATTATATTGGTATCACCGAAGGTACCAAAGAATTATTATGGATGAAAGAGTTTAATGATCATGACTTTGAGAAGTCAAGGTACATTTTATTTTGTAATAATCAGAGTGTTATATGTCCCACCAAGCACTCCACTTTTCATTCTAAGATGAAACATATAAATAAAAAGTATCACTGATAAGAATGGCAGTGGAGGAGAAACTATTTGAGATTGAGAAGATACATACTGATGACAATCCTTCGGATATGTTGATGAAAGTCGTGCTTGCAGATAAGCATGATTTTTGTAGAAAATTGACAAGCATGAAGCATGTGAATATTGAATACATATTTGGCCCCTTGGCTGAAGGAGGATTTTTTTGGGCCCATGCCTATGTTGTCCAACCAAAGGCCCGATGGCCTAATCCTGTTCCTTTTTTCTTTTCATTCCTATTTGGAATTAGATTCGATTATTATTCCTATTTGGAGTTGGTTTTGGCTTTAAAAGAAACCACCACTCATTATTTATAAATTGAGAAACCTTGGAGAATTATTTTATGCTCATTAATATAAGTCTTTGAAAATTTTTAGCACATAAGAGTATTTTTGAGAGACCATTCATCAAGAGAGAAGAGAAAAGAAAAAGTAGTCGTCTTGCTGCAGATTTTGTTATGACCATTCAGTTTTAAATCATATTTTCTAATTTGTTAACCGTTGGATTGGGCTAAAATTTTGAATAAGTGTTTATAACATCATGATCCTAGATCTGAACGGTGGGGATCGGATTTGGAGGTCCGTGGCATATGATTTCGAGTCCTGAACACCAGCTCTATTTTTGTGATTTTTCCCCTATCTTCAGTTGATTTGTTGTTGCTCTTGTTTCTATTATTACTCCGTATATGGCACTTGTTGTGTATCCAATTGGGAGACTTTGTAACTATCTTATTATTATAGTGGAACTTTTTGGATCTTTGTGATCCTGTATTCTTTACCTTCAATCTGAAAGGTTTTTCGTATTAAAATTTGATGTTCTTTATCTTCTTTATTTTCAGGTTAGCCTCTTCCTCGACATAACACTAGCACGCCCATTAAGCTAATTCAAGTGATCTAAACCAAGTCAAGCCAAGCAAAGCCAAGTAAAAGTTTTAATTTTTAAGGAATGTATGGGCATTTTGAGGTAATTATTTTATGTTTAATGGGTATTTTGTGAGGTTTTCCCAAAATAACATAGATTAAAATCAAGGATGGATCTAAAGTGAATACTGGATAATGAGTGAAAAGTCCAAATAACAATGACCCATGCAGATCATGGATGTGATTTTGGCGTTATTAGCACGAACCTTACCAACTTTAAGTGGGCCTTGTTTCGACATGTAGTTAAATAAAATTTATAAATTGCTAAAAGTAAGGGTGGAAAAACTAACCCAAACCCATTGACCCACCCAAGCTTTAATGGATTTGGGCTAGAATGCTTTTACAAATTGGTTGTTTTGGACTAGTCCACGTTAACTAATAAAAAATCATCATCCCAAATGGACCTTTGATGATGCCAACCTTGACCCATGAAAATGCTCAATTTTAGAGTTCTACCCTGACCCATGTTTTGAAAATTATTGTCCAATCTTTTCATGATTGGTTGATATCCTCATAAAGAAAGTGCTCATTTTATTGAAATGAAAGAATTTTTTTTTTCTACACCATGAAAAAAAAATATTATTTTCGTTGAAATAAAAGCAAATACTTTTTCTACAATAGGAAAAGAAAGTACTCATTTTGTGAAAAAGAAAATATCTTCTCTACATCATGAAAATAAATTACTTTTTGTGTTAAAACAAAAGAAAATATTTTTTGTACAACATGAAAAGAAAGTACTCATTTTATGGGAAACAAACTTTTTCTACATCATGAAAAGAAAGTATTTTTTTTAAATAAAAGAAAATATTTTTTCTACATGAAAAGAAATTACTCTTTTGCTGAAACAAAAGAAAATACTTTTTCTACAATATGAAAAGAAAGTACCCATTTTATGAAAAGAAAAATACTTTTTCTATATCATGAAAAGAAAGTAGAGTACTTATTTTATTGAAATGAAAGCAAATACTTTTTCTACATCATAAAAAAAATTATTTTGTTGAAATAAAAAAGAAAATATTCTATCTACAATATTAAAAGAAAATACTATTATGAAAAGAAGATAATTTTTCTACAACATGAAAAGAAAGTACTATTTTTGTTGAAACAAAATACTTTTTGTAAATCATGAAAAGAAAGTACTCTTTTTGCTGAAATAAAAGAAAATACTTTTTCTACAACATAAAAAAAGTACTCATTTTATGAAAAATAAAATAATTTTTCTATATCATGAAAAGAAAGTACTTATTTTATAGAAATGAAAGAAAATACTTTTTCTACATCATAAAAAAGAAAACTTTTATTTTGTTGAAATGAAAAAGAAAATACACTATCTACAACTAGAAGAAAATACTATTGTTAAAAAGAAAATACTTTTTTTACATCATGAAAATCGGGTATTCTTTTTGTTGAAACAAAAGAAAATACTTTTTCAAAAATATGAAAAGAAAGTACTCATTTTGTAAACAAGAAAACATTTCTATGAAAAAAAGTACTTATTTTATTGAAATGAAAGAACTTTCTACATCATAAAAAAGAAAATACTCATTTTGTTGAAATGAAAAAAAATATGTATCTACAACAATAAAAGAAAGTACTCTAAATAATATTTCTATTTAGGTTGGGGTGGGGGTTGGGGGGTAGGGTGTAGGGTATGGGTTGAGGTGAGTGGAAAGGTCTAATTTTACTTTATTATTCTAATCTTTGTTAGTATTATAATTTGAAGAACTATCAAATAAAATTTTAAATCCAAATTGAGGAAAGAAATCATTTGCCATGAATTGACATTTATTCAAAAACATAAGTTAATTTTCATATTTGCTTGTTTTAAATGTTGAGAATATTGTAAATATTTGGGTCAATTTGGGCTGGTTGGGTTACAACCTATTGTTTAGCCCATCTTGACACAACTCATCTTAACCCAAGTGATTTTTAGGTAGAGCTGGGCAATGACTCATTTAACGAGGCAGTCCATATAGACCAACCCAAATACAACCCAAACAGCCCATTTTCCTCCCCTAACTAGAAGTATTTGAATTTATACATATTTTATGCAACAAACCTAACAATCTAGTATTAGAAGTTCAATATAGAATTTGATCTAGTTCATGAATCTATGTTCCAAATATCTACAAGCTTGACAAAATTCCTAGTAAGACCTAGATAAATGTGGGAAGATAATCCTAATTCCTTGCAAGGTTTTTCAAATGAGCAACGTGCTTCAGGATTGAGCGATTCACAACCCGAGTTAGTCATGTTACAAAAGTTTGAGTTGATTTAATTGACACTCGGACACAAACCAAAAACTTATAGTATTGGTCATTAAAATGATAGGTCCAATTCAAATAGTAATGATTCGAAGCACTTCTTCTTAAACTTGAATTGAATTTGTCAAAGAAACATTCTACTCTGAAAAGTCTTAGGACTAGGCTATACCTCACTCAAAGTCATGAAGTCCCACGCTCTTATGCGAAGAACTGGTGATATTTCCTAAACTACAAATTCAATAGTAGCAATTATGAGCTCTAAAACTAATCTGTTTTTCCAGCGTCTCGAGACTTTGATAACTATAGCATATCAGGAGCGGAGAGTTGAGATAGTTAGACTTATGCCCCGAAATACTCCCAGCAGTAGTAGAGCTTGTGGTTCCATTCTTAATGTTGCTGGAGGTATACATCCCTCTCCTCTTTGGAATAATATATGTGTTGGGAGTGTGTGAAAAAAATTCCATGTGAAAAGTAGAAAAGAAAAAGAAGCTACTTATGAGGAGTTGGATACTCATAATAGTGTGTGACCTTTTGGAAAAAATCGTGCGGGCTTGGCCCCAATATCACACCATGTCAAGAGTATCTTTTTGGCGATTTAGCCCAATAACTGGTATCAGAGCCAATGGTTTGGCGGAGGGACTATGAAGATGGCGGAGTGTGGCGTATGGCCCGACTCAGTGCCTTTTCCCATCTATGGGCCGATTCATGTCATGAAACCAATTTCCCTTCATAAAATGTCGTGACGGTTCCTAGTCTCTAAGACTAGGTAAGCCTAACAAACATACGGAATAACTGAAATAATAATTTAAAAGCTCAAACATAGACAACTATATTGTTAAATAAAATCTACAGCTCAACATGTACATCTCCTAAAACCCGGTGTAAATACAAGTCACAAGCTCTAGATACAGTGCTCAACACTCCTATACATCACTGTCTATAAAGATGTAAAGAAATAAGAAAACAACAGCATAGAAGATAACTTCGAGGCTTGCCGACGCGGGTAGGTGTACCTTGAAGTCTCCAAAGCAAGCAACTCAATGCGCTAATACCGAGGCTGATAGGATGTACTTGGATATACACAAAACTTGTGCAGAAGCATAGTATGAGTACACCACAATGGTTCCCAGCAAGTGCCAAGCCTAACCTCGGTAGAATAGTGGCGAGGTCAGGTCAAGGCCCTACTGGAGATAAAAAGAAAAATAAGGCAGAAGATATAATATAATAATAGTAATTATAAGGAAATGAAACAATAAAGAATTTATGGAAAGATAACAACAAATAGAGGAAGCTAATACAACACGAAAGAAAAGCAAGAGTTTTACATGTTAAGGAACAACAACCAAACAATACAGCAAAAAAGAAAGATGTGACTCATAACACATACGAACCTAGAGCTCTGATACCAACTTGTCACGGCCCCAATTTCTCTCCGTAGGATGTCGTGACGGCACCTAGTCACTAAGACTAGGTAAATCTAATAAACATGTGGAATAATTTAAATAATAATTAAAAGCTCAAACATCAACAACTATAAAAAGTAAAATATGCAGCTCAACATGTACATCTCCCAAAACCCGGTGTAAATATATGTCACAAGCTCTAGATACAGTATCTAACACTCGTATACATCACTTTCATATAAAGATGTAAAGAAATGAAAAAAGAATAGGATAGAAGGAGACTTTGAGGCTTGCGGACGCAGGAAGATGTACCTTGAAGTATCCAAAGCAAACAACTCAACGCGCTAACACAGAGGCTGATAGAATGTACCTAGATATGAACAAAACATATGCAGAAGCATAGTACGAGTACACCACAACGGTACCTAGTAAGTGCCAAGCCTAGCTTCGGTAGAGTAATGACGAGGTCAGGTCAAGGCCCTACTAGAGATAATAAGAAAAATAGGGAAGAAGATACAATAATATAATGGTAATTACAAGGAAATGAAACAATAAAGAATTTTCGGAAAGATAACAACACGGAATCAAGGAAGCTAATACAACACGAAAGGAGAGCAAGAGTTTTACATATTAATGAACAACAACCAAACAATACAGAAAATAGAGAAGATCAACAGGGGCACCCCCTAGGTACCACCTCGTAGTCCTAAATCATAAAAATAACTCATAGTCTTTCCTTATATCACCACGTGGGCCTTTACATTTAATTTTGAAAATAATTTTTCCCGAAATAAAACCCCGCATTTTAGCCCACCTTATCACACCGCATGGCTTCTAGTAATTCCCCTATTAGCCAAGTATATCAAGCCCACTTTATCTCACTGCATGCGTTTCAAAATCCAGACCTTTAACCACCGTATGCGCATCATAATAATAACAACGGCATGGCAGAAACCTCGTGCAGATAGTAGCAACAGCACGGAAGAAACATCGTGCAACATCCAAACAATCACCTCAACAATAACACGGAAACCAAAACATAACAACTAAAATAAATGATATTTCACAACTTACTCCTTGCCTCAATAGAACCCATGACCTTTACAACTCAACACAAAATTCAACAGCAAGATATTTCAAGGATAGAAATTTCAAGTAAAGAATTCCACTATTAAATCATGAATACAAAACTAAAAAGCAAGTAATTCAACTAAACATGTTGCAAATAGAGATAAGACAAGTAGACATGAGAAAGCAGACTAAACATGGTGACTATAACATGCTAAGTAACTCAATTAAGGCATGAAAATGAAACTATGTAGCTAAAATCAGAATTTCAACATTTAGCTCGTGTACGCACCTCGTCACCCTACGTACACGGCCTTCACATATCATAATTATCACAACGACACCAAATCCTAAGGGGAATTTTTCCCACAGAAGGTTAGGTAAGTCACTTACCTCAAACCACGCTAAGTCAATCAATTAGAAGACCTTTTCCTCGATTTTTCGACTCTGAACGACTCGAATCTAGCCAAAACAATTTCATACTATAAATATAACAATAGGAAACTAATTTAAATAATTAAATAATTGCCTTAGCTAAAAATCAAACAATAATCGACCCGGGCCTGTGTCTCGGAACCTGGCCAAAATTATAAAATCCAAATACTCATTCAATATCGAGTCCAACCATACAAGAATTACATAAATCCAGCCTCAATTCGCGTTTCAAAACTCAAAAATTTAATCCAAAAACTTCTACACACTTTTCCCAATTTTTCCACCCCAAATCCCTAATTACAAGATAAAATAAATGATAGATTAGTGGAATTAAATCAAAAATGAGTTAAGATATCTTACCCCAATAATCCCTCTGAAAATCTCTCGAAAATTCGCCTTAAACTGAGCTCTCAAAGTCCAATTGGGAAAATGAGAAAATAAACCTTTGTTTTGAAATTTAAATATGCTGCCCAACCCAAAATTACACATCTGCCAAAATTCTCTTCGCAAATGTGAGGCTCCCCACGCGAACGCGATGGCCAAAACTCTCAAGCTTCGCGAAGGTGTAGAACAAGTGCATGAGGTCTCCCCAGCCCGCCTTTCCTCGTTGTAAACGCGGCTCCCTATCCGCGATCGCATTGCTCAAAATCCTGACCCCTTCACAAATGCGTGGCTTTCTTCGCAAACGCAAAGGGTAAATCTCCAGCCATCCCTGAAGACTCTACGCGAACGCGGGAACACCTTTGTGAACGCATAGAAAGAAACCAGAAGCACCAGATTTAGCAATCTTAAATGTTCTAAAATGCGGCAAACATGGTCCGAATCACCCCCGAGGCCTCGGGGACCTCAACCAAGCATACCAACAAGTCTTAAAATATCATACCACTACTAGAAATTGGAGCTATGACAATGCTTTTTATTGCTACGATTTATTAACCGTTGCGTAAGGTAATTGGTACTATCGGCACAGTTTAGCCCATAAACCGTTGCATTAGTCTAAGAAACGTTACAATAGATTTTCTATGGCAACGGTTTTGGACAACCGTAGCAAAAAGTATATCTATGGTAACTGGTATTTGCAATTTTAATGTAAGGCAACGGTTATGAATTCCCTCCATAATTTCTCCCAAAATTTGGACGGCCCGCTAAAAGCGACCCACTTCTATTATATTTAATATTTAATATTTAATAAAATAATAAAAAGCTAATAATATAGGTATACAGACGGTCGGAGATTACGAGGAAGCTAATTAATTAGAACACAAACGCTTATCTTCCAAAAAGCTTCATCCAGTTCGCCCAATAACACCTTCATCTCTCTCGCCCAAAAACCATCTCTCTCTCCCAAAAACCTTCATCAGTTGCCCAAAAACCTTCATCTCTCTCTCCCAAAGACCATCTCTCTCTCCCTAAAACCTTCATCAGTTCGCCGGAAAACTTCATCATTTCGCCGGAAACCTTCATCAGTTCGCCGGAGATTACGAGGAAGACAAACCACCATCGGCGGCACCGGTAAGCTGCATTTTTCATTAAGATTCCAATTGAATTCTACCATTTTTGTTTATTTTCTTCAAGATCTCAGTCATGCCTTCTGTTTTCCCCACTCCCTGCGCGCATTTGGACCTTTTTTCTAGCATTGTGGCGACCGGTTCAGTTCTCGAGGAGGGAGATTTGTGTGTAGGGGGTTTTATTTTTCCTTTGCCTAACTAACCTTGTTTGAATATTTTGAGGAAGTTTTTATCTTTTCTTGATTTTAAACCATCCATGAGCCCAGAAATTTGGTTTTATGAATGTTTACTGGGTTCTTAAGAGATTTGGGTGATCTTTTTTCCCTCTTTGTTTAGATTTTAGTGCTTTTTTTATCCCCCAGATAATGACATTGTTCTAGTGGAGTGAAAGCTGATGATTTTTGTCATCAAGAAACTTTAAAACCTTTTATTGTCTGTGACGTTATTTTCGAATTGGTTATGGTATTTTCATCGCTTGGCTGTGCCGGAAGTTAACCATGGACTCAATTGGATGAGAGATTGAAGCGATTAGCTGATGTGGCTAGAAGTGTAAATGGGCTGCTGCGCACACTGACCTTAAATGTGACAGGTTTGTTTTTCTTCATGTGATTTCGCCTTAACTTTGTACCCCTCACAATCTAGCCCTACAAAACAACTACATTTACTTCCAATACTATGACCTTCTGTAAAGTGGTCCTAATACTCCATAGTAAAGGAAGAGAGATCCTTGACGTTCATCGCCCGACATAAAATGGAAATTATAGTGTTGGCGAACACTGCCACAATTGATCAAGCTTAATTGGCTCAGATTTTTACCCGTAACTATAGGAATTGTTATGCAGCTAATAATTATAATATGGGGGTGTTCATACAAGAATTGCCTACTTTACTGGTAATTTTGTCTTTAAGTACTCTTATATAGAGATTTGCTAATAAATGTATTAAAAAAAATGCATAGATTCTTGATTAAATAACCAATATTAGTAATGCAGAGTTTTATACCAGAAATAGAACTGTGTATTTGTTATGCTGATTTTGCTTGAGAAATGTTGAGTTATATGTTAAAAACCCGACACTGGATTAGCTATGATAAATGGTATGCAAAAAAAGTTTGGCAAAATCACATCTTACCATACTCCTAGATGGTAAATGTCTTAAAAGTTGATTCCTCCAATTTGGTGACATTTTTATGCCACAACATCATAGAAGTAGGAAAAAACTAATGGAGTGACTTAATATTTTGACCAAGAACCAACTTGCTGCTATGTCCCCTCCAATTTAGAAGATTGAATCTCCTCATTTGATTTTCTTAAAAGAGAACAAAAAGAAGATGATCATCTTTCGGTGACCATGGAATATGCCCCTCTAAGCACGGCCATTCATCACACCCTTTTTATGCCATATATGTCAATATTTTGAGGAAGCTTCCTTATTTGTCCTAACGTACCTTTCAATGCATTGTTGATGATTGAGACAAGTTTTGGAATGCTAAATATAAAGATGTTAATCATTTCCACTGAAAAGGACATCAACTTCGTATTTTAGTACACAATTATCTTCAAACACCTATTTTTTTGTGTCATCTACTCTTGTCATCTGACCCTACAAAGAGATAAAGTATATTCTCGAAGCAAATGATTAAATAAGAAAATTCTAAAATTCTTTTAAGTATATTCTTTATTGAGTGAGTGATAATGCCCTTTTTAATAAATATTTTATGATTATTTTTGTTTATTTCCTTTATGAAATTATTCCAACATGCTTCAATTTTGTAGGATTTGAAATCTGGTAACATTATTGTAGATATTGAATTAATTGAGAGAGATTTCAGATACTTCTGTTCGATTGTTGAGGCCCGTGTTCAGCACTGTTATCAGTAAGTTTGGGGTGATTTTCTACAGCTGCTGTTATATTTTTAATTCTGCACGTTTGGACATATAAATGACTGCAATAGCTGGATTGTTTCAGCTGCAAAAGTTGCACAGTTGAGCTGAAAATTTCTGCACTGTTTCTCGCTGTTTAGCTGCTGAAATCTGCTATCAAATTGCTTAAAACTACCACGTCCTCTTCTGGTTCAGCTGTCCAAGTCTTCAAGTGTGAAACACAGTTGGTAATTTCTATCCTCCATGAAATTATAGCAATATTATAGCTAATATAAATGATATTTGGTTGTCACTCTCCATTTGTTCGGTAACTTATATCCTTAGATTACTTAAATAGAATAATAGATGACTTAGTAGCTATAGGGCTGTTTAAGGAGTTGCTGGAGTTGGTGCCTTTGGTTTCAGTTTTGTTTGTAAATATTTGCATTGTTTATAGAATAAAATAAAAAATTGATTACCAAAAGTACTTAAAATGAAACCAATATTGGTGGCAATATTTCGGTATTATTCGTATCCAACTTCTCTGTGACCGACTGAGTGTCGATGGTTGAGGTTGTAGTTGTGATTGGGACTTGGTACTTATGTGTCAAATTTGGTTGTCTTGTTTGGCGACGGATTAAAACATTTGAATGAGGACTGGAAATGAACCCGACACCAAATGACCAATAATCATATACCTAAAGAATTTTCAATTTTTTCTTACATGATATGGCTATATGGACAGCTTTTGCTTTGCAATTTATGTCCTCCTAGAAACCAAGCAAAGTCCTCATTCAAATGTTTATTTACAAATGTTCTGTTAAAATCTATGTTGCAACATTTTTGAGAAAAGTATAACTTTTAAATCACAGAAAGCAGTGTTTGTCAAAGAATGGCTACATTCCATTAGTCGTCTAATAACTTATAATAAATCTAGCATACAAGAAGAGTGTGAGAACCTGTTCTTGAGTTGATCTTGTAATTCCTGAATTAAGTATCAACGTTAGCAAAGAAGATCTGCCATAAGTTTATAGAAGAAGAAAATTCAAGCCTAAGATTGTTGTAAATGCACTATAGAATATCATAGAGACATTATCTGTTGGTGACCTCTTTAGGATGAACTGTCACTGCCATGTTGCATCAGGAAGTCTGTCTTGTAAGTTGGCCGAGCTCTTTGGCGTTAGTTCTATATTTTTGTCCCCTACTCCCCTTCAGAAGAAAATGTTGAAAACGAACAATGAATTTGTAAAGCTATGCCCTATTTCGACATCTCAACCACAGAGAAGTTGTTTCCTGTGGTAAATGATATTTGCAATTCTTGAACTAGATCTTTGCTGTTGTATTTTTACTGTTTTCAGTAAATGGCTGTTGAGTCCAGTAGTTAGTACTTAATCTACTTGAAGATTACTTGTTCCTGAGCAACTCTTTTTTATTTGTGAAGTGGATGATGAATTGGCTATTTGTATATGTATATGATATTGTATATACATATATGCTATTGTATATGTATATGCTATTTGTTTGTAATATGGGTGAATGTTGTTTGTAATATTTGTGAAATATTGTAATTGGCTGTTTGATTTCTGAAGTTTAGAACTGTACAATGACTTTATTTATCCTCTTTTGTAGGTGGAGTAGATCAAGAAGTGGATGATGAAGAAGAACTAGACCTTACTTGAGATAGAATTTTGAATTGATATAGATGAATGTTCTAGGAATCTTTTGTTATCAACATTTTTGAAATTTACTTACTCACTTGAAATGTACTAAATTTATGCACTTGGGGTAGAACATTTGCTTTATGGATAATTTTATATTATTAAAAGTTTCATTTTATGATGTATTTAAATTTTAGTGTTATTATTATTTTGTTAGATATATAAATATTTATTTATAACATGTGCTATATTTTGGTTTTAAATGGACTGATACAATAGCCTACCAGAACCGTTGCAATAGGAAACAAATGATGTTCCAGTAGACAATGTAAACCGTTGCAATAGGTCCTATAAAATGTTCCAGATTGATCTATGAACCGTTCCAGTAGACAAATACAACCGTTGCCATAACTTAAATAAACTGTTGTTGTATCCATACATAACCGTAACAGTAGCTTTCATAAGTGTTGCTTTAAGTAATATGGTAACAGTAAAGAACCGTTGTATTAACTATATTGTAACGGTTGTAAACCGTTCCAATTGAAAAAAATAATCGTTCCAACAGGGAAGGGAAAAACCGTTGCGATAGACTTATCTATAGTAACGGCGATGCAAACTGTTGCAAGAACTGTTATGAACTTATCCATGCGATCAAATCACCAAAATAATATCATATACATCGAATTAACCTCAAAATCCATGAATTCTATCAAATTTCATAAAACATCAAATTTTCCATTTTTTTAGTCCGAAACACGTCAAAGGACATCCGATTTCAACCAAACTTCACAGAAATATCTCAAACCACATATAAGACCTGCACCGGGCGCCGGAACCAAAATACGGGCCCAATACCAACATATTCTAGCAAATTTTCATTTAACTTTCCTTTATAAATTTCAGAAAAACAATTTTACTCAAAAATTCATTTCTCGGGCTTGGGACCTCGGAATTCGATTCCAGGCATACGCCAAGTCCCATATTTTCCTACGGACCCTCCGGGACCGTCACATCATGGGTCCGGGTCCGTTTACCCAAAATGTTGACCGAAGTCAAATTTATTCATGTTAATATCAAATCTTAGCATTTTCACAGAATTTCATATTTAAGCTGTCTGGCTACGCGCCCGAACTATGCACGCAAATCGAGGCAACTACAAATGAGGTTTTCAAGGCCTCAGAAGTACAGAATAGGTAATAAAATAGGTGATGACCCCTTTGGGTTGTCACATTCTCCACCTCTAAAACAATCGCTCTTCCTTGAACGGACAGAAGAAGGAAGTACCTGAGTCGGGAAATAAATGAGGGTAACGGCTCCGCATATCGGACTCGAACTCCCAGGTCGATGCCTCAGGAGGCTGACCTCTCCACTGAACATGAACAGAAGGGAAACTCTTGGATCTCAACTGACGAATCTTCCAGTCTAGAATAGCTACCGGCTCCTTCTCGTATGATAAGTCCTTGTCCAACTAGACAGTACTGAAATCTAACACGTGGGCTGGATCGCCGTGATACCTCCGAAGCATGGACGCATGTAAAACTGGATGCACGACTGATAAGCTAGGCGGCAATGCAAGTCTATAAGCCACCTCTCCCACTCGATCAAGAATCTCAAACGGACCAATGAACCTAGGGCTAAGCTTGCCCTTCTTCCCAAATCTCATCACGCCCTTCATAGGCGACACTCGGAACAATACTCGCTCACCAACCATAAAAGCCACATCTCGAACCTTGCGATCTGCATAACTCTTTTGCCTGGACCAATNGCCTCATAAGGAGCCATCTGGATACTCGACTGGTAGCTGTTGTTGTAGGCAAACTCTGCTAAAGGCAAGAACTGATCCCATGATCCTCCAAAGTCAATAACACAAGCTCGTAGCATATCCTGAATAGTCCGCTCGGACTGCCTATCCGTCTGAGTATGAAATGATGTGATCAACTCCACCTGGGTGCCTAACTCTCGTTGAACTGCCCTCCATAAATGCGAGGTAAACTGCGCGCCCCCGTCCGAAATGATAGATTCCGTCACACCATGAAGGCGAATAATCTCCCGGATATAGATCTCAGCTAACCTCTCGGATAAATAGGAGACTACCACAGGAATGAAATGCGCTGACTTGGTCAGCCTAGCAACTATGACCCAAACTGCATCGAACTTCTTCCGGGCCAACGGAAGTCCAGTAACGAAGTCCATAGTGATCCTCTCCCACTTCCACTCGGGAAGCTCAATCCTCTGAAATAAACCACCAGGCCTCTGATGCTCATACTTAACCTGTTGACAATTCAAACACTGCACCACATATGCCAAAATATCCTTCTTCATTCTACGCCACCAATAATACTGCCGCAAAACCTGATACATCTTCGCGGCGCCTGGATGAATAGAGTACCGGGAACTATGGGCCTCCTATAAAATCAACTCTCGAATCCCATCAACATTGGGCACACAAACTCGCCCCTGCAATCTCAAAACACCATCATCATCTAAGGTCACCTACTTGGCGCCTCCGCGCTGCACCGTGTCTCTAAGGACACAGAAGTGGGGATCATCAAATTGCCAATCACGGATACGCTCCAACAATGAAGAACGAGCGACCGTGAAAGCCAACACTCGACTAGGCTCAGAAATATCCAAACTCACAAATCTATTGGCCAAAACCTGAACATCCAAAGCAAGCGGCCTCTAACTGACCGGAATAAAAGCAAGACTGCCCATACTAGCTGACTTCCTACTCAAGGCATCGGCCACCACATTGGCCTTTCCCGGGTGATATAAGATGGTAATATCATAATCTTTCAACAACTCCAACCACCTTCTCTGCCTCAAATTCAACTTCTTTTGCTTGAAAAAGTACTGAAGACTCTTATGATCAGTGAACACCTCACACACCACGCCATACAGATAGTGCTTCCAAATCTTCAATGCGTGGACAATGGCTGCCAACTCCTAATCATGCACTGGATAGTTCTTCTCATGAATCTTTAACTGCCTCGAAGCATAAGCAATGACCTTGCCATCCCGCATCAACACTGCACCAAGCCCAATACGGGAAGCATCGCAATAGACTGTATAAGGCCCTGAACCTGTGGGCAAAACCAATACCGGTGACGTACTCAGAGCTGTCTTGAGCCTCTAAAAGCTCGCCTCACACTCGTCCGACCATCTGAACTGGGCACCCTTCTGGGTCAACCTGGTCATCGGGGCTGCAATAGATGAGAACCCCTCCACGAACCGACGATAATAGCCTGCTAATCCCAAGAAACTTCGAATCTCTATAGCTGATGCTGGTCTAGGCCAGTTCTTGACTGCCTCAATCTTCTTCGAGTCAACCTGAATACCCTCTGCTGATACGACATGACCCAGGAATGCAACTGAACTCAACCAGAACTCACACTTCAAAAACTTTGCATATAGCTGACTGTCCTTCAGAGTCTGAAGAACCACTCTGAGATGTTGTTCGTGCTCCTCCTGACTGCGGGAGTATATCAATATATCATCAACTAAGACTATCACGAACGAGTCCAAATAAGGCCTGAACACTCGGTTCATCAAATCCATAAAAGCTGCTGGGGCATTTGTCAACCCAAACGACACGACTAGNAGATCTCAAGTCTATCTTTGAAAATACCTTAGCACCCTGAAGCTGATCGAACAAATCATCAATCCTCGGCAGTGGATACTTATTCTTGATTGTAACCTTGTTCAATTGCCGGTAATCAATGCACATCCTCATCGAACCATCCTTTTTCTTCACAAACAATACTGGAGCACCCCAAGGAGAAACACTAGGTCTAATGAAATCCTTCCCAAGCAAATCCTGCAACTGTTCCTTCAACTCTTTCAACTCTGGCGGGGCCATGCGATACGGCAGAATAGAAATAGGTTGGGTGCCCGGAGCCAGATCAATGTAGAAATCAATATCCCTGTCGGGTGGCATCCCCGGCAGGCTGAAGGAAAAACCTCAGGAAACTCACGAACCACGGGTACTGAATCAATAGAGGGAACCTTAACACTGGAATCATGCACATAAGCCAAATAGGCCAAGCACCCCTTCTCGACCATACGTCGAGCCTTCACGTACGAAATAACACTACGAGTAGAATGACCAGGAGTTCCTTTCCACTCCAAATGGAGCAAATCTGGCAAAGCTAAGGTCACTGTCTTGGCATGACAATCCAAGATAGCATGATATGGGGATAACCAGTCCATCCCCAATATAACATCAAAGTCGACCATACTTAAAAGCAACAAATCAACACGGGTCTCAAGACCCCCAATCACCACAACACAAAAATAACGGACTCGATCGACCACGATAGAATCACCCACTAGTGTAGATACATAAACAGGAATACTAAGTGGATCACTAGGCATGACCAGGTAGGGTGCAAAATAAGAGGACACATACGAATACGTAGACCCTGAATCAAATAGAACTGAAGCATCTCTGTCACAAACCCGAATAGTACCTGTAATGACTGCATCTGAAGAATCAGCCTCTGGCCTGGCTGGAAGAGCATAACATCGGGGTGGGGCCCCACCGCCCTGAACCACATCTCTGGGACGGCCGGCTTCTGGCTGGCCTCCACCTCTGGCGGCCTGAGCTTCACCTCTATGACCTCTACCTCCACCTCTAGCACCTCTACCCCCACCTCTAGCTGGCTGGGCAGGCTGTGGAACACCTGGTGCCTGTATTATGGCACGAGAACCCTGATGCTGAGACCTACCAGAAACTCAGGGGAAAAACCTAGAAATGTGCCCCAAACCACCGCAAGTATAACAAGGCCTTTTCTGATGTGACTGCTGACTCTGGAACTGGCCCTATCGACCCTGATAACCACCCTAGAAATTCTGAAGCGACGGTACACCGATAGATGCTGGTGACGTACTGTAAGGCTGCTGATCGAAATAGTGCGTCTGATAACCACGACCACCTGAAGTACCATGGGAAACTTGGAGAGCTGACTGAAAAGGTCTGGGAGGATGACCTCTGCCTGAAGAATCCCTGCCCCTAGATGAGGCTCCACTAAAATGACCAAAATGACGGGGTCTCTTGTCATCCCCCTGACAACCACCCTGTGACAGAATCATCTCAATCCTCCTGGCCACATTGGCTGCATATTGGAACGATATATCTGTACCTGACTCTCTGGCCATCTGAAGTCTGATAGGCTGGGCCAATCCCTTGATAAACCTCCGAACCCTCTCCCGATCAGTGGGAAGTATCATAAGAGCATGTCGGGCTAGAGTGATGAACTTGGTCTCGTACTGAGTGACGGACATGGATCCCTGCTGGAGACGCTCAAACTGCCTCCGAAGGTCCTCTCTCTGAGTAATGAGAAGAACTTCCCCAGAAATACCTCTGAGAACTGAGTCCAAGTCAAAGGTGTAGATCCAGCTGGCCTGGCTAAGCATTAGTCTCTCCACCAACTCTTGGCTGCGCTAGATAACCGAAAAGTAGCGAAGTCAACCCCGTTCGACTCACTATGCCCATATTCCGAAGAACCTCATGGTAGCTATCCAAATAATCCTGGGGGTCCTCTGATGGTGAACCAGTGTAAGTAGCATTAAATAACTTAGTGAACCTGTCCAGTCTCCACAAAGCATCTGTTGACATAGCTTCTCCCTCTGCTACCGGCGTTGCAACATGCAGTTGAGCTACTCCGGCTGGCTGAGGTGTCGGAGTCTGAATATGTGGAGCTAGCTGCTCTGGTATGCGGGCGGCAGGAGTCTGGGTACCTCCCCCACCCTGAGAGGCGGCTAGTGCTGCAGGAAGAAGACCCGCGTGGGCTACACTCTCCATGAGTCCGACTAGACAGACAAGGGCGTCCTGAAGCACTAGGGTAGCTATGAACCCCTATGGGACCTGAGCTGGTCCAACTGGGACTGCCGAAACTGGGAGCTCCTCGTCAGACTCGACCTGAGGGTCCTCCACTAGGGCTGCTGCCTTAGGCTGAGCCCGGTCCCGGCCTCGGCCTCTAGCACGGCCTCTTCCTCGACCTCGACCTCGACCCCGTAGGAGCTGTAGCAGGAATGTCCGGCTGCTGAGCGGAACCAAGGGAAGCACGCCTCCTCGCCATTTGCGAGAGAATAGAATAGAAACTCAATCAGTACTCAGAATTCATAGCGCACGACAGAGAAGAAAAGAAATATGGAGTCATCCTAACTTTGCAGCCTCTAAGGGATAAATATAGACGTCTCCGTACCGATCCCTCAAACTCTACCAAGTTGTCCGCGAGTTGTGAGACCTAAGTAACCTAGTGCTCTGATACCAACTTGTCACGCCCCGAAATCCCACCATCGGGCCGTGATGGCGTCTAACGTTGAACCCGCTAGACAAGCCAACGTGTATAGATAAACTAGCATATTAACATCAATTTAATAGGATAAACTAAACGGTTCAAAATTTAACAGCGGAAATAAATATGGTTTCAAGCTAAATAAGGACAACATAATACAAAAACACGTAAATTTTCTCAAAACCTGGAGTCACAAACTCACGAACTGTCTACAAGAGTGCTAAATACAAGTCTGAAAGGAAATACATGTCTGCCTCTGAAACTAGGGGAAAAATAAGACAGAATCGAAGGCAATGGGGATGGNTACAACCGACCCCATGTACTGAGTAAGTTTCGAGCCTAACCTCGGCGAAGTAGTGACGAGGCTAAGACACGACAACAAAGTGTACCTGTGCAGTTCAATAGTATAGCAGAAACTAAACAGGAATACATTTATAGGGAGAACATGCTGGGGGTAAGAGATAGCAAATACTGAAATGACAGAAACGAAAACAACAGTCTGAATTATCTGAAAATAATAACGGGAAATGACAACACAGATTAAACAGTGAAAGATGCGGCACGACATGTCCCCTCGTGCATAATAATAATATAAAACATGGCACGAAATGTCCCCTCGTGCATAATCAATATAAACATGGCACAGAATGTCCCCTCGTACATAATAAATATAAATATGGCACGAAATGTCCCCTCGTGCATAATAAATATAAAGATTGCACGGAATGTCCCCTCGTGCATAATAAATATAGACATGGCACGGAATGTCCTCTCGTGCATAATAAATATAAACATGGCACGGAATGTCCCCTCGTACATAATAAATATAAACATGGCACGGAATGTTCCCTCGTGAATAATAAATATTAACATGGCACGGAATGTCCCCTCGTGCATAATAAATATAAACATGGCATGACATCACCCTTCGTGCTTTAACTCTCTTCCTCACCCAAACAACAATCACAAATAAGGGCAAGGAAATAAATAGAGTAAAATAGAAATCCTGGCAAGGGAACATCAATTAAACAATTAAATCCCCGTAAGGAACTATACAACGATGACTCGTCAAGGGTATATTTCAATAACTCTTTCTCTTTCTTTCACTTTCATTTCCATAATTTATTCTATTACTCGAGCCAATGCTCCAAAGGATGTAATTATCTCATATTCCTTCATCGTTCGTTTCACAATTTGAGCCAATGCTCCAAGGATGAAATTATCTCATATCTCTTCATTATTCATTTTACAATTTGAGCCAATGCTCCAAAGATGAAATTATCTCATATCTCTTCATTATTCGTTTTACAATTTGAGCCAATGCTCCAAAGATGTTTAAAGATTACAATTCCCTTCACATGCCCTTTACAACGTATAGAAATCCTCAATTAGGCATAGAAATTACAACAAAGTCAGAATATTCACAATATAGGGACTCACGGTCATGCTAGACACCAATGTATAGATACTCGTCACCATGCCTATACATCGTATTTGACAATTAGCAA
>ML435954.1:14549-29406 GCA_005239525.1 Nicotiana knightiana | reverse complement strand
ATTCAGTCACATGATGTTTATGCTCTTATTGATCCCGAGTCTTCTTTGTCATATGTTACTCCAGTTATTGCTTCAAGTTTTGGGGTAGAACCCTAATAGCTTCACGAGTCGTTGTCTGTGTCGACTTCGGTTGGCGATTCTATTGCGGCCGTGCGAGGCTATAGAAATTGTGTTGTCACGGTGTGTGGTCGGCATACCACGGCCGATCTTATTGAGTTAGGAATGGTAGATTTTGATGTACTTATGGTGATGAATTGGCTCTACTCATGCTTTGCTAAACTCGACTGCCGGAGCAGAATTATGAGGCTCGAGTTTCCTAATGAATCAGTTATCAATTGGGAGGGGAATAATGTTGCGCCAAGAGGTAGATTAATTTCCTACCTTAAGGCCTCAAAGATGATAAGGAAAGGGTACATCTATCATTTGGTTCGGTTTGAGGACGCCACCTTAAAGGTGCCTGCCCCCGAGTCTGTGCCGGTTGTGAACGAGTTTCTTGAAGTGTTTCAAGACGAGCTTCTTGGGATTCCACCAGATAGAGAGATCGATTTCGGGATTGATGTATTGCCAGATATGCAGCCAATATCTATTCCACCTTACAGGATGGCACCAACAGAATTAAGGGAGTTGAAAGATCTATTAGAAAAAGGTTTCATTCGGCAAAGTGTGTCGCCTTGGGGCGCACCGGTTCTTTTTGTCAGAAAGAAAGACGGATCGCTTCAGATATGTGTCGATTATTGGCAGCTCAACAAGGTCACCATCAAGAATAAGTATCCATTGCCTCGGATAGATGATTTGTTTGACCAGTTGCAAATTTCTTCTCAAAGATTGATTTGCGCTCCGGGTATCATCATTTAAAAATCAGGGAGCAGGATATTCCTAAGACTGCCTTCATGACTCGATATGGGCACTTTGAATTTCTGGTAATGTCTTTTGGGCTAACCAACGCCCCAACAACTTTTATGGACCTTATGAATCAGGTTTTCAAACCGTTTCTCGACTCCTTTGTGATTTTCTTCATTGGCGATATTCTTGTTTATTCGCGGAGTTAGGAGGATCATGTTAATCACCTCAGGGCAGTTCTGCAGACTCTTCATCAGCACCAATTATATTTCAAGTTTTCAAAATGTGAGTTTTGGCTAGAATTAGTCACCTTTTTGGGCCATGTTGTTTCCAGGAAAGGGATTTGGGTTGATCCCAAAAGATTGCAGCGGTAAAGGATTGGCCTAGGCCAATTACCCCGACAGAGATTCGCAGTTTTTTCGGTCTATCTGGGTATTATCGGAGATTCGTGGAGGGATTCTTTACTCTCGCCTCCCCATTGAGTAAGCTGACATAGAAAGCAGTTAAGTTTCAGTGGTCCGATGCATGTGAAAAGAGTTTTCAGGAATTAAAGTCGAGATTGACTTCGACACTAGTGTTGACCTTGCCAGAAGGTTCAGAGGGATTTGTGGTTTATTGTGATGCTTCGAGGGTTGGTTTGGGGTGTGTATTGATGCAATGTAGTAAAGTCACAGCGTATGCTTCAAGGAAGCTCAAGAATCACGAGAAGAATTATCCGACGCATGATTTGGAGCTCGCGACGGTTGTGTTTGCATTAAAAATCTTGTGGCATTATCTTTATGGGGTACATGTGGACGTGTTCACAGACCACAAGAGTCTTCAGTATTTATTCAAGCAGAAGGAGTTGAACTTAAGGCAGCGGAGGTGGTTAGAATTGCTCAAGGACTATGATATGAATATTTTGTACAACCTAGGGAAGGCGAATGTGGTAGCTGACGCTCTTAGTCGGAAATCCATGGGTAGATTGGCACATATGGAAGCTGAACAGAGGCTTTTGGCTCGGGAAGTTCATCAGTTGGCTAGTCTGGGGGTCTGTGTTTCGACCTCAGACGAAGGGGATGTCGTGGTGCGTAATGGAGCAGAATCTTCACTTGTAGCTGAAGTCAAGGGAAAGCAATTCAGGGATCCGGCTTTGGCACAATTGAGGGAAGCAATTTTGAATCACAAGACTTCAGCATTCTCACTCGGCAATGATGACGGTGTCCTGCGGTGTCAAGAGAGGTTATGTGTTCCAGATGTGGATGATCTCCGAAAAGGGTGATGGCAGAGACTCATAATTCCAGGTATTCCGTACACATAGGTTATACGAAAATGTATCACGATCTCAAGGAAATTTATTGGTGGAATGGTATGAAGAGGGGTGTGGCGGACTTTGTGGCTAAGTGTTAAAATTGTCAGCAAGTGAAGGCCGAGCATTAGAGGCCTGGTGGATTCACACTGCTTATGGAAATACCGATATGAAAATGGGAGATGATCAGTATGGACATTGTGGTGGGGTTATCTCGCACTCCACGTAGGTTCGACTCGATTTGGGTGATACTGGATCGACTCACGAAGTCGGCACATTTCTTGCTAGTCAAGTCCACCGATACTGCAAAACAGTACACTCAGTTGTATATTAAAGAAATAGTCAGGCTCCATGGCACTCCAGTATCTATTATCTCGGATCGAGGGGATCAGTTCACAACTAACTTTTGGAAGAAATTTCAGCAAGGTTTGGGTACTCAGGTAAATCTCAGCACAGCATTCCATCCACAAACTGATGGGCAGGTAGAGGGGACTATTCAGACGCTTGAAGATATATTGTGGGCTTTTGTATTAGTTTTCAAGGGTAGCTGGGATTATCACTTGCCGCTTATAGAATTTTCTTATAATAACAATTTCCATGCTAGTATTTAGATGGACCCATTTGAGGCATTGTACGGAAGGAGATGTAGATCTCCGATCGGATGGTTTGAGGTTGGTGAGGCAGAATTTTTAGGACCAGACCTTGTGCGCCAAGCTATGGAAAAAGTTAGAGTCATTCAGGAGAGGATGAAAACTGCTCAGAGTCGTCAGAAATCCTATGCGGACGTTCGTCGTAGAGAATTGAAATTCCAAGTAGATTATTGGGTATTCTTGAAGGTGTATCCCATGAAGGGAGTAATGCGGTTTGGGAAGAAAGGGAAATTGAGCCCAAGGTATGTCAGGCCATATAGGATTGCTCAAAGGATATGATAGGTGGCTTATAGGCTGGAATTGCCCCCTGAGATGTCATTAGTGCACCCAGTGTTCCATGTGTCTATGTTGAAGAAAGTGGTTGGAGATCCATCAGTCATCGTTCCAGTTGAGACTATTGAGGTTAATGAAGAATTATCATATGACGAGGTTCCGGTTGCTATTCTTGATAGACAAGTGCGTAGATTGAGGAACAAAGAAATTGCTTCAGTTAAAGATATCCCCATTTGTTTGAATAAGTCTAGTAGTGATCGTGCGAACTGTCATCTCTAAGCAAATTATATGTTATGTTCAGTTTTGTGCAAAAGCACCCCATTTTACCCTAATTGCTGTACAATTGTAACTTCTCAAGTCGTGCCATAATTGTGTATGTTATGATTATCTGAGTAATGTGAAACCCCTTGGAGTAAATGAAATTATGTGAAACTCATGTGATGGTTAGATGATTAATTGAAGTGTAGATTAGTAATGGTTAATCGAAGAGTAGATTGGTAATAATTAATTGAAGTGCATATGGCATGTTGAAGTAATTGAATTATATGGGACTTTTCGAGGTGACCAAATTATGTGCAAGGCCATGAAATAACTAGTTATGTGTGGAATTGGTTAAGAAACATCTGTTTCGGGGGCTCTCTAGCAGGTAGATAGGCCTAATTACAGAGGAACCTCTGGCGAAATTTTCAGAAAATATCAGAGTTAGAAATAAATTGGGGGTTGGCATATTGTGTTTTCAAAACCAAATGATTTCCCAATCATCATTCGAGGACGAATAATTTTAAGTGGGGGAGGATGTAAAGACCCGTAAAATTTCTATGTCTAAAATAATGCCCGAATAGGTCCCTATGCTGTTATAACTGTAGAAATTCTTAAAACGGTCCTATTTTGAGTAAAAAGTATACCAAAACTTGAAAAATTAAATTATCCAGAAATTGCGCGTTATGTGATGCACTATGCGATCGCATAACAGGTATGCGGACCGCATAGTGGTCGCATACCTGGACAGTAGCCTGTCCAAATTGAGGACAACTATGCGGCCCGAAATGCGATCGTATTTTGGGTATGCGGACCGGATGTTTGTCGCATTCTTCCCCCATGGTTTTTGCGAGGGAGGTTATGCGACGATATATGCGATCGCATAACAGGTATACGGACCGCATAGTGGTCGCATACCTGGTCAGTGTGGTTCCCATTTTGGCCTAGTTGAAGGCCAACTATGCGATAGGAATGCGGACCGCATAGCAGGAATGTGATCACATTCCTGACCGCATCTCTGTGTCGAGGCTCCTATTTTTTAAATTTTAAACCCGACCCCCAGTTTTATAAAAAACCCATTCCCTTCATTTTGAACGAATTTCAGACTAAAAATAGAGAGAGAAGATGAGAGTTCTTGAGAGAGAAGGTTTCAACATCATCCAATTTGGTTTTCCAAAATCACTCAAGCCCGAAAATTATCAAGTTATTGTCATCTTATTCACTCAAAGAGGTATGTCTTCACCCTATTTCCCCAATTTCCTAGATTTTGTGTAAGAGTAAAACACACATAGGTTGGGTCTTGAAAATAAAAAGTGAAATCTTGCATGCATGTGAATTAAATCCCATAATCTAGTAGAGGGGAGAACAAGTTTGAGTAATTATTCTCGAAAGGGGTTAGTAGTCTAAAGGGTCACATAGTGTTTGATAAAATGCTTAATTGAGTACAAGATTCATAATTCTAAGTGAAATAGGTCACATTGTTGAATAGATTGACGGTGCTAGACGGTCCGGTGAATTGTGATAAAAATTAAAATGGGGACGACTGAGGTATGTATGGCTAACTTTAATCTTCGTAGAGTCACCTTGTTGGTGTCCGAATATTCGGTATGAATTTCTTGCTGAGTATATGTGAATTGATTACCCGGTTTTGTTGAGGTGTAAGATTGAATTCTTTGATTTGTCTTAGTCGATTATCGTGATAATTGAGATTGTGAAAGGTGACTTCTATGTGATTACTTTAACATGTGCAAGGTTCGTTAAATTCTTGAGTATGTTGGTATGAAAGAATGATGACAAACCCAAATGTGTACATGTATCTAAGTGATAAGGGCTATGTAACAAGTGATGAAGGGGAATTGTGAATTGATCTAATTGAACTAAATGACCATGGAAATATTGTATATGACTCATTGTTCGCAAGGTTTATTGTGGCTTAAATTCATATGGATTGTTGGTTGTAATGAATTTATATTCTTGTTGATGAATACCTTTATGGTTGAATTAATGGATGATAAAGACTGTTGTGAACACATGATTGTTTGGGTGTTATGAAATTGTACTCTTGATGATATGAAGCCCTGTGATTGAATTGTGGGATTGTACTGTTTGCTATTAAATGTGATGGTCTGGTGGGATCGGGTTGCACGCTGCAACACGAAGTAATAAGGGTGGAGAGGTAATAAGGTTGAAGTGTAATATTGTACGGTGGGATCGAATTGCACACCGCAACACGAAGTAATAAGGGTTGAGAGGTATCAAGGGTGGAGTGTAAAATGTAAGGTAGGATCGGGTTGCACGCCGCAACAAGAAATATAAGGTGGGATCGGGTTGCACGCCGCAACAAGAAATATAAGGTGGGATCGGGTTGCACGCTACAACAGAATGTAATAAAGCTGAAATGTGATTGTGTTGAAATTAGAATTTGTAAGGCTCTCAATTTTACTTGTTGCTATATCACTGTGCACTATGTTTTGGTTCCTCTAACTTCTTTCTATCTGTGCATTTCTTAATTTTACTTTGAGTAAACTTTTCTCATACATGCTAGTACTATTCCACAGTACTAACGCCCCTTTGACCGGGGGCGCTACATCTTTTATATGGATGTAGGTGGGTCCATAGCAGGTAGCTCAGTTCGTCGTTAGTGGTGCCTCCTTCTCATCTTTCAGCAAGTACTGGTGAGCCCCACTTCCTCCCGGGGCCGTGTGTAATTCATGCCATCTCTTTTGAGTCTATTATGTATTGTAAGGTATAGTCGGGGCCTTGTTTCCGGCAAAGTATTGTATAAATTCCTAGCATTCGTAGAGGCTCCGTAGACATGATGTGGGTGTATATATGTATTTTGGGTAGTAACTGTACGTATTAGGGAATCGTGGTCAGTTTTGGAAAGCTATGTATGTATTGTGTATGTTTTTGGGAATCAGTTGTTGAAAGGCTAAAAGGGAAATGAACTTAAGTTTGTAAATCCACGCTTAAATCCTAAGTTGTTATTTCTATTCGAATATGGTGCATTGTGTATACGGGGGAAACGCGTGGGGTAGGAAAGGCAATCCAGGTCCGCTTGACTGGGTTCACCTGGTTAGGTGCCAATCTCGTCCCTTGGTTTTGGGGCGTGACATGCGGTATCCCTGTAAGGCAAATGATAACTTTTCGTGCCACTGTCTATGTTTTTGTATCATCTTTCTCAGTATCTTCTTGATGTCCTTGTTGGCCGCTTCTACAGCTCCATTCATCTGAGGTCTATAGGTTGTGGAATTCTTGTGCTTGATATTGAAAGTCTCGCACATGGCTTTCATCAGATCACTGTTTAGGTTGGAGCCATTGTCGGTGATGATTGATTCTGGAACTCCAAAGCGACAAACAATATGGTCGCGGACGAAGTCTGCCACGACTTTCTTAGTCACTGCTTTGTAAGATGCTTCTTCGGCCCATTTGGTAAAGTAATCAATAGCTACTAAGATGAACCTGTGTCCATTTGAGGCTATAGGCTCGATCGTCCAATGACGTCCATTCTCCAGGTGACGAATGGAGAAGGCGAGCTTATTGCATTGAGCTCATTTGGGGGTACCTTTATCATATCTGCATGTACCTGACATCGGTAGCATTTCCGGACATACTGGATGCAGTCCGTTTCCATGGTCGTCCAGAAGTAACTGGCTCTGAGTATCTTCTTGGCCAAGACAAAAATATTCATATGCTGGCCGCAAGTCCTGGCATGTATCTCTTCAAGTAGTATGTAGGCTTTCTTTGCATCGACACATCTCAATAATACCAAATCGGGAGTTCTCCTGTACAAGGTTCCTCTGTTGTGAAAGAAACTGTTGGACAATCTCCAAAGCATGCGTTTCTGAGAATGATTTTCAAGCTATGGGTACTCTACCTTTGACAAATATTCCTTGATATCATTGAACCATGGTTTTCCGTACGCTTCTTCTTCAACATGGGTACAATATGCCGGCTGACTATGGATCTTTACTGGAATCGGATCAATGAAGTTCTTATCTGGATGTTGTATCATGGATGATAGAGTGGCCAGTGCATCGACAAACTCGTTCTGAATTTTGGAGATGCGCCCAAATTCTATCTTTGTGAACCTCTTTCTCAATTCCTGCACGTGGTGCAGATACGGCAGTATCTTGGAATTCTTGGTAGTACATTCTCCTTGTACTTGGTGTATTAGAAGGTCTGAATCACCAATTACTAGCAACTCTTGAATATTTATGTCAATGGCCATGTTGATCCCTAGGATGCAGACTTCGTACTCTACCATATTGTTGGTGCAGGGGAATCTGAGTTTAGCAGATACCTGATAATGTTGGCCAGTTTTCGACACCAAGACTTCTCTAATACTGACCCCTTTGAAATTGGTTGCTCCTTCTAAGAAGATTCTCCAGCCGTCGTAGGATTCAACAATGTCTTCTCCTATGAATGATACTTCTTCATCGGGACAATATGCTTTTAGAGGTTCGTATTCTCCTCCCACATGGTTCTCGGCAAGATGATATGCCAATTCTTGTCCCTTGTCCACTTTCTAAGTCCAATACACAATGTCGAATTCACTTAGCAGGATTTTCCACTTGGCCAGCTTACTAGTGGGCATGGGCTCTGAAAGATGTACTTTAAGGGATCTATCCTTGATATGAGATATGTCGTGTAGAAACAGAAGTAGTGCCTCACCTTTTGGGTTACCCAGGTTAGAGCACAGCAGGTACACTTTAGTAGAGAATATCGTGCCTCGTATAGAGTGAACTTCTTACTCAAATAATAGATAGCATGTTCCTTTCTTCCTGTCTCATCGTGCTGCCCCAAAACGCAGCTGAAAGCTCCATCTAAGCAAGGGTTTACATGGCTCTGGTGAGACAAAAACTGGTGGCGTTGACAAGTATTCCTTGATTCTTTCGAAAGCTTTTTGATAATCCTCGGTCCATTTAGTTGCAGCATCCTTCTTTAACATATTGAAGATCGATTCAAATATGACCGTGGACTGGGCTATGAATCGGCTAACGTAGTTAAGGCGCACCAGTAAAATCATCGCATCTTTCTTGTTCTTTGGCGGTGGTAATTCTTGGATGGCTTTGACTTTTGACGGATCCAATTCTATTCCTCGGCGGCTGACAATGAACCAAGCAATTTTCCAGCAGGAACTCCGAATGCACACTTCGCACGGTTTAATTTCAAGTTGTATTTCCGCAACCTATTGAAGAACCTCCTCAGACCTGCTATATGGTCGGTGTCTTTCTTGGACTTGATAATAATGTCGTCCACATATACCTCGATCTCTTTATGTATCATGTCAAGGAAGATAGTGGTCATAGCCCTCATATAAGTGGCCCCAGCATTCTTTAAGTCGAATGGCATCATCTTATAACAGTAGACTCACCATGGCGTGATGAAAGACGTTTTCTCATCGTCTTCTTCGTCCATCCAAATCTGATGGTATCCGGTGAAATAATCCACGAACGACTAAAGTTCATGTTTTGCACAATTGTCAATCAATATCTTTATGTTTGGAAGGGGGAAATCATCACTTGGACTGACCTGGTTGAGATCCCGGTAGTCGACACAGACCCTAACTTTTCCGTCTTTCTTGGGCACTGGATCAATGTTGGGTAACCATGTAGGATATTAAACTACCCTAAGGACCTTGGCGTTGATTTTCTTGGTAACTTCTTCTTTGATTTTCAGACTCATATCAGGCTTGAACTTTCTGAGCTTCTGTTTTACCGGCGGGCATATTGGATTGGTCGGCAACTTGTGGGACACAATAGATGTACTTAAACCAATCATGTCGTCGTACGACCATGCAAATATGTCTTCGTACTCTTTCAATAATTGGATGTATTCCTCTTTCTCTGATGGCGACAAATGGATGCTGATGCGAGTTTCTTTGACAGTCTTTGAATCTCCCAGGTTGACTACCTCAGTTTCGTCCAGGTTGGACTTAGGTTTGTTCTCGAAATCCTCAATTTCTCTAACAATTTCATCGGGTATGACATCCTCTTCTTCTGAATCGTTGTCCTTTAGTTGCGTTGTCCCATTGCATGTCACGGTCATCGGTTCATCAAGATAGGAAATAGTAATTCTTTGGGAGGGGAATAAAAGAAATAAAACAAAAGAAAAAACAAAAGGTATCCAAGTCAGTGAGGATCATGAGAAAATATTACAGTATTTAAACACACATTGTAGGGATATAAAAGTGTGTCCTAATTTGGGGAGTCTCGTTGTGACCGAGGTAGGCCTAGCGACAAGTTGATTTGGAGAACTTAGATGCCAATAATTTCCTTATTACATTAATGTAAAAGTAGATAAATCTAAAATGATACTGAATAATGTAAGTCACTAATGGCACTTGGCCTTATTACATTTGAAAAACCAGGTAAATCTAATCTACTTGGTCCCAGAAGGACCCCAGGCTTGATCTTCTTGTCTCTGTTGATCAGGTTCCTAGGTCGTGCATGCCCAACAGCAGGTATCTATTGGATATCCAGTAAAGAGGGTAAGTTTCCGAGGACCCTCTTCACATGGTCTTTGTCACTTGGGAAAAGGTCTTCCCACCAATCCAACAACAATGGTGGTATTCTTTGGGCTATGCTGAACCTGGGGACTTCGTGCCTCAATTTCTTCAAAATATACATGGTTAGACCCTTTCACCCTCCGGATTCAACTACTTATACATTAGTGATTAGCATATTGGCATTTATTTCTCCAAATTAATGCAGAGATCGTGATTGTGCCCGTTGGGACTACAAGAACCCCGGTGGACTTTTTTATAAGGCTGTCTTAAAAGGTTTTCATGCGGACAACATATTAACCCAGCTAGGTTTGACCATGATGCATGTACCGTTATAATCAGAGTAGGGTTTCTATGGGGTTTTAGACTGGTACCCTCAAGCGGACAACTTGAGGGGGAAAGGCACGGAACCGTCGACTGCACCGCTGATCGACTAGTTTTACCACAAATAAGCCTTTCCGAATTTAGGGGTGATATAAAATGGAAGAGCACAACCACTCATCAAGCGTTGCTATAGGATTTGTATAGGTGCAAGTGGAATATGATGTTGAGCATGATTATGCAACAATAAAAAATAAGCAATAAAAACATGTCATCATGTATTTTCACGTTATGAAAGCGGTAAATACAACGGTTATGATTGAAAAGTAGTTACAAAAACAAACATGTCAGTTTCATTTTAAAAAATAAATACTTGGGAAAGTAAACAATTAATTGCACATAAAGGGAAACAGAAAGGGGTGCAGGTTTTACCAAAATAAAGACAAATTCACAAAGCAGTTTGAAATGGCAAAAGCCTAGAAATCCCCAGCAGAGTCGCCATGCTGTCGCGCCACCATTTTCCTCTCCTTACGGATCCGCCAAGGTTTTTGACGTTATTGGGATAACTCATTTCCTTTTGGGATAAGGGATGTAAGGATTTGAAGAGTCGCCACCTAACGAATTAAGGTGCTTTAGGGAACTTATTAAGGGTTATAATAACACTAATTGAATAACCAGAGATTGGGTAAGAGCTTGAAATTACTCCAAGGGGAAGGTGTTAGCCACCCTCAAAGTCCACAACTGTGGTTCCCGACCAAACAAACTTTTTGAATTTAAGCAAGTAGCAAATAAGCAGTCAAAGTATACACATGGAAACAAGTAATGGTTTTGAAAAGATTCACAGTCTAAGCACACATATGAAGGGGATAGAGGAGTCCTAAGTTGGTTATCATATAGGATCACATCAATGTAATTCCCGGTAATCACTCCTTAGTGAGGGGCTACACGTGGCATTAGCGCACCGGTCATCATATCCATATCTACCCTTTACCCCACCCCTTAGCGGTTATTACTCGAATTTATTTAGCGATCTCTATGCGTGTTGTTACCCGTCCCTTCTTAATGGTCCTGGAGGAATTTAGGACCGCTAAGTATAGGTAGTTCTAGACAAACCCCTAAGGTTTTAAAAGGATAAAATTCTAAGCGAAAGACAAGAATAAGTAGGACGGATCAGATAAATGCAGGAAAGCAGTTATGAGGCCCAGATTTACATCCAGAAGTAATGCACATAATCATCACGTCTCAAACACAAACAAGAGGCAGTTTTATTAGACAGGATCCTAAGACAGGATATCTAAGTGAATGTAAATGCACAGAAATATGCAACTTTATTTTTATAAACTTAGAAGCAGGGGCCTAATCAGTTTTCCTACTGAATTTTTAAGCATGTTAACCTTTAGACAATTCAGAAGTTGTTTTACCTAAAAGCATGTTGTTCTAAGTGTTACGAAAACGCATGGATAGTTATCAGTTTTATTTAAAACAGGATAATCATATGTGAGACTGTGCTATACCTTTTCATGAATTAGTAGTCTAAACTAGGCGTGGTTAAGAAAATGCAAACAGAGTCCTAGAGCATAGTATCTAATATGCACATATAAATGCAGAAGGGTTAACGCATGATTTCAGAATGCACAGAATTCATAAAGCATGATTTCTAAATGCACAAAAGAGTTACAGAATGATTGAAACATTTTTTTTAATGCACAAGAATAACAACTTTATATTAACTTTATTATCCTAGGAGCGGGATTTTTAAGTGGTAGGAATAAGCATAAATTAAGGACATGTTGTACGTTAAAGCTGTAAACATGAAAAGCCTTAAAGACATGGTATCTAATGCATGTTTGGCATGGTATGAATGAATATGTTGGTCCTAAGCATGGATTCTAATGCAGATAGGGAATGTAAAAATCCTAAGGCATGATTTCTACCCAATGATATATAACTACCCTCCCCATTTCAGTGGCCAACCCCAATATTAGTTTACAAATAATTATTACAGACCAACTGAATAAATTACATAAATAGATAAAGGAAACGAAGAAGTTAAACTATGGAAAGCCTGAAGTAGGCCCAAATGTACCAGGTGTCCGTAGCCTCATATGACAAAGTCATGGCCTTTCTCATGTCCAGGTGTGTTAGAGTTCCCTACGGACCTCAAGGATCCCGGGCAGTGCTCACACCCAGATTTCATAACCAGAATTGAGTAAGTGCAGTGTGGAAGTGACAGCTCCAGCGCATTAGAGTACAAAGGGATCTCACAGTAATCCCAAAGCAGTCACACACTTGAGGGGCAGAACTTAAGGACCTAAGAGTAGAGTGAGAGTGCTCGACATAGTTTTGAAAAGGTTTTAATAGGAAAGAAGTATTTGAAAAAGACTCAGTTGAATGAAGAAGTCTTATAAAATAGGAGTTGTTTAATAGTAAAATAGTTTGAACAAGAATAGTGTATTCAAACAAACAGCAGATCAACCATACAACAATCAGATTCAGCATTGGAACAACAGACTTTCACACAGGGAAGTTGGGAACTAGGACACATAGGGCATGTACAGTGAACACATAGCAGGCAGAAGCACAAAAAGTTTTAAGGAATAGCAGACAATAGGGCAGGGATTCCAAAATTGCTAATTGGAACATAATGGTACTAGGCCAAGTTGAACATAGAATCAAACAACTAAGAGTAACAGACGGTTTTGCAAACAGGTGCATCCTAGAACTAAGCAACACATAGGCAAGGATTCACAAAATAGGGTGGAGCCACAAAGGAAGTAGACATGTTCATACATAGGCTGACCATAAAAGGGGTTAGAGCATAACTAGTATACTAAGCAAAACTAGTTAAATACATGTTGAGAAGCAAACAACAACAGATTAGCACAGTGATAGACTAAAGCAATAGAAGAAACACGTTGATTTGGAACTTGAATTGAAATAAGAACATACTAGTAAAGAGAGTAAACACAAAGTGAAGAATAGGAGAGTGAAATAATTAGCGTTGGTTTGCAGCCGGCTAATTTAGTAACAATAGCAAGTAACAAAGAAAGTAGAAGAGCTTTTGAGTGTATGAGAGCTGTGAATTAATATTTGTCCGTGTGTGTATGAGTGTCTCATGAGAGTAGAAGAGAGAAATATACATAGTAGTTTGAAAGCTAGGTAAATAAGGTAAGAAATTAATTATAGAACTCATAATCAATTAGAGTAAAATCTGTCCAAGTACTCATTCAATTAAGGGAGCTAACTTCAAAGGGTAAAAGACAAGTAACAAATAACGAAGGAGATCATATATATGGCTGAAATATAGCTCAGAAAATAATTCAAACACAGTACAAGTATATAGTAAGCGAATAAGGTTAGGTACATAAGGTTCTAATTAACGAAATAACATAAGAATCAATTAACAGTATAGTCAACCACATAATTAAGGCAAGAAAATAATTTAGAAGTCGGAAATCAGTATAGGGCATCAATCACAGGAAATCAGTAAAGGGCATCAATCATAGGAAATCAGTAAATGGCAGCAATCACAGGAAATCAATAAAGGATATCAATTATAGGAAATTAGGGATTCAATTACAGGAAATTAGGGATTCAAACAAAATAGCACTGATTAAAGGAAACTACTACAAACTTCGGGAATAAACATAGTATATGCAGGGAGAAGCAAAATCAAAAACTCTAATGAGCATAACGGGGTAGAAATCCGGAAATTCAGATCATATTCATGATAAATAGACATGCATACAAATCAAACGAACAAATCAGTGTAGACAGACTCAGAATCTAAAACTAAGCTAAGAAATTAGAGGTTTTAGCACAGTTAATCAGGTTAAAGGGAAAACCTAAATAAATTGTTTAAACATAGTAAATATTATAGAATAACACTTAAAATTAGAGGAAAAGTCATTTTGAAAAAAGGGGTTAAGAACCCCTAGTTATGGAGACGAAGAGACGTTTTGAAACGATCAGAAAGTTCTCATGGAAAACCTATAAAATAACTCAGAATACTCTTAGATCTGTGAGCATGTGATTTTTGCTCTCCATATCGTCCTATAAAAATCCCAATAAATCAATTGATTTTATGAATATTGGTTGATTTTTCAGTAACTAATTGTGAATTATTTGCATTGTTTGCATTCCATAATTCATCTTTCAAAATCATTGAAAATTTTGCATTATGAAGTTATTAGTTATAATTAATTANTGTGAGCATGTGATTTTTACTCGCCGTATCGTCCTATAAAAATCCCAATAAATCAATTGATTTTATGAATATTGGTTGATTTTTCAGTAACTAATTGTGAATTATTTGCATTGTTTGCATTCCATAATTCATCTTTCAAAATCATTGAAAATTTTGCATTATGAAGTTATTAGTTATAATTAATTAAATAATAGACAAATGACGAGTATTTAACGTAATGTAGTTTTTAATAACTAATTAATAAAAATTAATCATTTTATTCGATAAATCATAGATTTAATTAAGAATATATTAAGTTAGAGTTTAATTTAATTAGAAAAATTAAGTTAACTAACTAAGAAAACAAAATCGGACCTGGGCCAAGAAGGACCCAGGCCCAAACCCAATCCCTTGAAACTACCCAGTCCAACCCAGCCCAAATCCCTTACCCGGCCTGCCCCAGCCTAACCAAACGACACCGTTTTGGTCTAGTCGATTAAATCCTGGCCATTGATCGAAATAGATCGAACGGC